>CM041781.1:17028808-17271861 GCA_023374045.1 Limonium bicolor
TGATGATACTCAACAAATTGTACCCATTGCTCTTCGGTGATGCCTTTGTAAATCTCCCATAGTGGCCTTTCACCGCCAATGAAATATCCCTAAAATTTATTAAATAAAATAAAGCTTAATTAAACAATTAATTAGGCTAAAATAATCAATTAAGATTAAGAATGTTATTTAGATGAATCATTTAATTCACACACTTAAGGGATCAAATTTATAACAAACATAATAATTAAAGAAGTTAATAAACGTCAAATAAAATAACAAAATACAAGAATATAGTTAGAAATGAGATTAAATAATAAAATAAAATCTACTATACTCCTACTCTGGTGAATAATGATTATTCACCGACAAGTTTAATAAAAGAAGATCTACTAAATATTAAGTCATATAACCTAAAGTACACTATATGAAATAATGAATTAATACATTATTAAAGGAGGAAGTTAGATAATAAGAGTTGTACAATCAGTAATCGTAATAAGTTATAAATTAATGTTATATAATAATATATGGCATTTCGGGATTTAATAGCAACCCGAGCATCTATAGAATTAATTAGCGGTTTGGAAACCGACAAATAAGTCAATCGGACTAATATTTCCTCTCGTTAGCCATTGGACTGATTTAGAAATAATAAAAAAATAGTAATGGGCCGACCAGCCCAAAAAGAGCCTACTTACTCAGAGGATTATGAATGGGATACCCAACTACGTCATTCCATCTAGATTATCTTGATCATATTTGTTGTTTGTAATCTATGGAATGTCATGGCCTTTACAACATCTTACGTCGTAGTTGCTCCCTATTTGGCTGTATGGCAAAGGGGGAAAGAAAAGTATATGTACTTGTGAGAGTATGTCTATCGTCCTTATATTATGTATCATCTGAATGAAACCTTATCTATCTATGATATAACATAAAAGCTATCACTTATGCTATCATTCGTTAAAAATCTTTTCATTCTTAAAAACCCTTAATAAACTCAGGGGGAATGCTTCTTAGGGGAATCTCTCCATTCTTGATTGCCAAGTACATAATAAGTGTATAGGTTGCCATCATTAAAAAGGGGGAAATTGTTAAGACAAGATCCTTTAGTTTTGATGATAGCAAACCTGTGTTGTCTATCTAATGCGTTTGTCAAGATTCATGATTTCAAATAGACAGGTGAGTAAGTGGCTTAGCACGCAAGGTTGCAAGCGCACTTAAGTCATGAGTGGCTTAGCACGCAAGGTTGCAAGCGCGCTCAATCCACGACATGTGCTCTACCAGTCGGGCACCTGTCGGTGAGAGCTCGGGAGAACTTCTAGCAAGGCACAAGTAGTCAAGAACCACACCGTCACATATCTCTTACATTAGACATCAAACAAGGACCAAACAGAGTTAGCAACGTCGACAAACTCACTCAACCACACAAGCAACTTGCTCATGACAAACACACGACAAAAGGTGTATCTCATTAATGTGCCAGATAACAAGATAAGCAAAGGCTATTGATGAACATATTACATAGTCGTAATACTTCAGAAGAGAGCATTTATGAGCATTAATGATCCAGACAAGTTCAGACAAGTTGAAGTGTGCAAGTGGTGACCGACCACTTGGGGAGACGCGCCGCCAACTTGCCCATTCACAAAGCAACACGTGTGCTGGTGGCTCCAGATCAAGTTGGACAAAAATCTGCAGTAGGGTGCGGATATTATATTTATAGAAGAATGAGTATTCTACTCTTAGAGTCTACAACTCCTAGGTTGCTAGTTGGCATCTCAACTAACTTGTATAAATACGTGGCTTAATGTTCCTTGTAAGACAAGCCCCTGTATGAGAGAAAAGATAGAGATAATCTGGGCAAGTGTGGATCAGACTTTGGAGTGTGTGTAAGTGCTAGAGAGTTGGTGAACTAGAGAGGACTGGTTTAGAGTATCAATACAAGGGTATTTGATAGGACGACGGGTCGGGGAACGGTTGGTGAACCGTAGGCCGATAGTCAGGAGAGGGTTGACGACTTTAGGGGTAAAGTCGAAACTGTCCTGGGAGTCCTGTGTGGGGCAAGGGAGGTTGAGTGAATTTCGTGTGTGTAAATTCTCAATCAAAATGTGTTTCTAGTTTAATAGTTGCCTCTCGTCTATCAAGTTTTATTAGAGTCCACGATACATCCACGACACGTCGGGGACGCATCAGGAGCGCTTGCGAGTTTCACTTCCTCTACAATCATCCTAGGGTGATTTACCACTCCAATTGGTCTCTCTCTACACCTAATTACCACTTAGGTTCTCCAACTCTTAAAACCACCCAAACCTTTCAATTCTTACTAAAATTTCGCCATAACTCACCTACATTCTTAGCATGCCCAAATGCATTATTTTCACTTCCTAAAACCATTCAACTAGCCATACCCAATATTGGGCACTAACAGCACACAGTCTCCTTCAATTTCATTATACACAATTAAATGCACTAATCATAAACCATTTGGCTCCAAGGCCCTCAAACCACAAATAATCTCACCACATTTATTTACAACAAAAACCACAATTCTCTTTCCCAAACTACCAAACACACTCTTGGTATATATTTGGTTCATTAATTCATTTCCCATCCCAAAATTCTACAAACATTAGGAATAGTTGTTAAGGTAAATTATTTACCTTTGATTCTCAAGTTTCTCTTTTCTCTTCCTTTCTCTTCTTTTCTCTTCCTCCCTTCTTCTTGCTTGAAAATCGGCCCAAGGCCATGGAGTTGCCCAAATTCTATTTCAATACCGAAATGGTACATGAGAGCTAAGTATAACCCTTAAGTTCATGGAAAAACTACAAAGGAAAATGCTTAAAGCACTAATTTAGGTCATTACCTTTGGAGTTCTTGAATGGATTTGACCAAGATTCAAAGGAGAGCTCCAACCACCATTTTTGAGGCTTGAACATATGCTCAATCAATGAAGGAACAAGGCGCCATGAGAGGCTAAAAAATCGGTCACAAAGAAAATGGAGGAAGAAATGGATTTTTGTGGTTCTTTTAACCTTGAATGAAAGTGGGGATGAACTAGCTCAAGAAAATGAGCTTTTCTTCTCAAAATGGTGCTCTAGCCATGGTGGTCAACTTCATCATTCTGGAATCTTGAAAAGAGAGGAAGGTAGCTCTTGGTAAGGGGAAGAAGAATATGTAATTATTTTTGTGTTTGGAGCTTGGTGGAAGCTTGGGCATGAAGAAAAAAGAGGAGGAAGCCATGGGAGAAGGCTTGGAAAAACGTGGGGAGCTGGAGGAGGAAGAAAATGGCAGAGAGAGAGTGGACAAGTCTGCTGGAGAAGGAAAAAAAGAAATGCGAGAGGGAGGGAAATGGAAGAGAGAGAGGATAAAAGGGGGTATAAGTACCTTTTTACTTTTTGACTTTTGTCACCCCTTTTAACAAGTAAACTATCTTATTAATTGTGAGAGGGGAGAGTGACTCAGCAAAGAAACTGGCCCCACTAATTAATAAGCTGGGGCTGTTTCGTCTTTTCGTAAGAAACGCTCGTTAATTTACCCGGTTTGACACTATTCACTAACCGGGTCCGTTTTCCTGATTTTCTCGTTTTGTAAATGTTATTGGTTCTAGACCTTCATTGATTTTTAATTATAGTTATTTGATCAACTATAATTTTTATGGGGTCGTTTAACTATTTAAAGTCACGTTCTCGGGTTTTCTCAAAAAACCCGCTTTAAGACTCCGTTAGCGTTTTAACGCATTATTTGGTTCCGTTTTCTTCCGGAATTTTTCCCACATACTATTTAGGCTTAATTAAGCCTTAGGAATCCCTCTCGGATCCTATTGGAGGTTATATACCTCCTAAAATAATTAAATACGTGTTTTACATTTTACGCGTTTTAAGCGTTTTCTTATTTCTTTTGGTTTCTCTTTCTTCACCAAAGTTCTTAAAGACTTAATTAGCCTTGAAATTACACAATTTATTAACGCATTTAAGTTCGGGGTATTTCACTTAGTTGCATTAACTAAACATATTATCATAATTAGTTACACATTTTTAGGGATTTATTATCTTATAAATCACAAGTACTCTCGGTCCCCTTATGCATACAATTATTATCTTGATAAATTTACACTAAAACTTGAGTTAGTAAAAACTTACATGTTTAGATTTCAAAACTCTCTCTCCATATTCCAAGGGTTTCGGCACTAGTATAAACATAGGCCTAATTAATTATTTTTGCTCTAATCCAAAACTTAAACATAACTAATGAACTATTAATACTTAGATAAATTACTTACCTCCAAAAATATATTTTTCTTACGCCATTTTTCTTCCATCAATATCTTGTAAAACACACGTTAATAGCCACTATAATTAATCTCACTAAGCAAGTATTTACCCCTTAAATTTCTACACATATTTAAGATCTAAACAAACTATATACATACACATACTCTCGGCTAATATTAATTTTCCCAACTAATAATTAACTTAAAACATTATCAAGAGTTTAGGAGTGAAATACCCCTAACCTTTAAATAATTAAATAATGGGAAATATATATTATTTGGGGGATTATGAAACCCTAAGAAAATATATAAACACTTAGGCGTTGAAAACGCACCGAAACTCCTTAAGGTCAATAACGAGCGTTAGCCGGACCTTAAGCTAACCAAGGTATATGAACTATAAAACTCATACAAAGTCAACTAAGGATTATTATATGACCTTTAAAACATAGGACCTCATCTAGAACTGAGTAAAAATTCAAAATGCCCGGGAGAGTCAACACACCTCCCTTAAGGCCCGAAAGTCCGGAAATACTTTATAAGATGAAAGAAAGCATTACACTTCATTCCAAATGCACCATAACACTTATTAAACATTTAAGATGAAGTACTTATGATAAATTCTCAGTTAAACGCAAAGTGCTCGGAGGTTCCCGTTGGGGGGCCCACAAACCCCCAGGAATGTCCTGGAGAGGTACCGAAGTGGCACGAACTCCAATATAATTCATTCTTAGAGTTCCTATCATCACTATTCATCATTATAAAGATAATGCTCGAGCTACTTTTTCAAAAATATACAAAGTGCTCGGGAGAAATTCTTAACGCTCCTATTTTGCCCGGGAGTGTCCGGTAGCCCGGAAATTGTGTCATGGGTTGATATAACCCCATATAACTCAACGTAACACCTTAATATATTATTAATGACTATAAACAATGTTTATAAAGACTTTGAACTCGTAGCGACTATTTATTTTCCAGAATATCCTTAAAGCACAAAAACGTACCTTCGAGTGTCATAAAAACGCGTTCTACGCTATTACCTGAAGTTTTTGAGGAGCCACGAGTTGGGAATCTTAAATGGGGAAGAAATGACCATCTAAATCAATCAAATCCAGTGCTAAACTCATAGCACAAGTAGGGCCGATTTTATGATAAAAAAGTAGTATAAAATCAGCATTTTACCTTAGAAACTTTCATCTTTTACCTTATTATAAATGTACCAATTAATGTTGTGACTTATAACATGTTACAATATGATCTTAATACAATATAGTGTGATAGGAACCAAGTTAAAAATCAATTCCAAAGGGCCATGAAGGGGCCGTTTTTTGGGGTGATTTTGACTAGTTTTTAGCTTATAAATTGTCTTATGGATGATGACTCACCTTCCATATACCATAAGATATTATATCATGAGAATCTCAGTCAAATGAGGCTCCCATTACAGAATGCCTGCAAGGAAACAACAAAGAAGGTTAGCTTTTGAAAAGCAATGAAATTAAATACATAAAAGTAGATCTAGATTCCTATAATGTAAAGTTGCAATTAAACAAAACAAATCAACTTGTTCTATAGCCTAAGGCTGCCGAATTGATCAAGGAAAGAAGGGTCTGATGTTGTATTAAAATCAAGCTAAAACATCTACCTAACTAGGCATGTTCTCATGTCTTCAAAGGACAAAAATTAAATACTACCTACAGCCCTTAATTGCCGAAACTACAAGGAAATGGGACAATATTAGCATGTGTATTCAGTTTAGAAAATTCAAAAGAAACAACTACCTACCTTTGCTCTTGTCATCTTGTTTTCATTGACAACCAAAGTCTTCATTCCTCTTCTACATGTGGCCGAAAGTTAGCTTCAATTAAGGGATTTATGGAGCCAATAACCAAATGAATAAACTAAAGAAAAGCATGCCTAACTTTGACATTATTTTGTCAAAAGAAAATTCCTTCATTCCATTCCCTTATTTCCTTATGTGAGCTTACCATTCTTCCTTGCTCATTCAGCCGAATTGGTAAGCCCTCCTTCCTTCTCTCTTTTCTTCTTCCTTTCATTTACGCCTTTAGAACTTCAAAGGTTCAATAATGGTGTATAAAGTTCTAACACCATTTTTATGTAATTTTCCTGGTTAATTCTACCAAGTCTTGAAGCAAGAATCATCCTAGCACCTATACAATTTTCGCCAAGCATTAGTACTCCAAGGGGTTGCCTTGATTCAACAACAACACAAGGAACAACAAGATCAAGTTAAGGTATATTTTCATGTTTGAAGATCCTAGTAAAATACCTTAAGCTATGTCCGAAATTATAGCTACTAAATCTATGTTCTCTTCATCATTTCATGAAGGAAACTTGGATCTCCAATCATCCCAAGGTGTACCAAAAATTCCTTGATAAATACCTAAGGTAAACTCTTGTAAAACTACTCCAAATCTTACTTATAAATCCTTGTTAGAAGCCTAACACTTGGATCTCCTAAATATATACATTGAGGCCGAAAATTCTACAACAATACAACATTGGAGGAGCTTGGAGTTCAAGAAGAAATCAAGTGCAAGAATCATCTTGATTTAAGGAGTAAGTTTCTATAATTAAATCTACAAGGTTAAGTTTGGTTTAAGCTTCAAACTTTAGAATAAAATTTATGTACAACCCTTAGTAATATTAAGGCCGAAAACTATAGGTTATATCACCAAGAAAATAATTTATAACATATAAGGAAAGATTATTACCTTAAGGTATAAATTTGTGTCACAAAGTTTAATTATGATGCATATAAATTCAAGCCGAATTGTCTAAGGATTAAATGTTCTATTTTGAGTTTATAATCATTCTAAGTCATTAAACATAATTTTTAGAAGTGCTATATGGCTTATATACATTTATATATATTTATTATAAACTATAAATCAAGTTTAAAAATCATATGGTAAAGGATTATTAAAACCGAGAGCAAAGTATTTCATTTGGTGATTTTTGAAGTATATGAGTGTATTAGCTTATATTATAAATTTTGAGAGTATTAAAAATAGCTACAAGTAAGGATTATTAAAACCGAGAGCAAAGTATTTCATTTGGTGATTTTTGAAGTATATGAGTGTATTAGCTTATATTATAAATTTGAGAGTATTAAAAATAGCTACAAGTATTTAAATGGCTAGTTTATTAATTTATGTGGCTAAAATGTAAATTTTGAAAAGTATAGTGTATTATATAGTATTACCGAGAGTTAAGGAGGTTATTGGCATAATTATGATATAATATAAGGTAGGAATTAATATTATGAATTTTGGTGAATTTAAACAAGTGTTTAAGTGTTAAAATAACATTTTATAAAGTTTTGGGGCTATTTTGTAATTCCTGGAAAATATTGAGTATAACCGAATTACTAATGATTTTCTAGGTATATTAAAGTATTAATTATGAAATTAGGCTTTGGTCAAACTGTTGACCAAAAACTTTGGGTTAAAATGATTTATGACATAAAATATTAGGTTTATAAAAGTTTTGGGGTGAATATGTAATTTATAAAAGGTTATATGTAAATCTGAAAAATAAATAGGGGCGAATGCAAATTATTAGGAATATAGGTGTTCACTTGGTTATTAAAGAACTTAAATAATAAAACTATAGTTTATAAGTTAATATGTAACTTATATAAAGTTTTGGGGTTAAAATGTAATTATAGGAAAATTGTTGCCAAAGCCGAATTATATATGTGGCTATATGGTAATTTGTGAAAGTTAGTATGTTAAAAATATAAAGACCGAAAGTATATGTGGTCATTTGGTAATTTACAAAAGTTAATGTGTTCAAAATATAATAACCGAAATTATAAGGTTGGTTTTGTAATTTAATAAACTAAGGAATTAAAACTAAGGAATACAATGTATTTTGGAGTATAATATAAAGTTTATAAAATAAAGGTGGTTATAATAAAAATAACCAAATTGTATAATATAAAGAATAAGTGGAAATAATTATGAGTATATAATTAAAGAAATAGAAATATACTATAAGGTAGAAATTCATTATCACATGTAGTTACTACATAAAATAACGGACTGTTAAACTACCTCGAACCACTATAAAATAACAGGGAGAAATATAGAACATACGGGGTTAGTATACTATGGCTATTAATTCTGTAACAACAGTACTGTAATAGTTAGTGCTAGTTGTATTAATGTTACCCGATATCGCATGTATATATAACAGCGATACGAGAAGGAACTACTAGGCGTGTACTGTCAAGCTAGCAGTTATCACGGTGAATGGTATGTTAATTGTGTGGTATGAATATCCTAAGGATTTTCCTGAGGTCCAGACGTTGTGTGTTTAATTGTTAAGAGCGATATCTGTGATTTATGTATATGAACTTGTATACTGTATTGCTCAACACAACTGCGTTCTATTTTACGCGAATGTTTTATGACTGGAAGTTTATACATCTAAACTCAAACAAGACTAGGTGACCTTTAGGTATTACAAGAACTTAACTGATGGTCAACTGTTATAGTCTTAACTCAAGGATTGGATATTGTATCACTGACTAAAGGGCTAACTTTTAAAGAGAGGAATCCAGACTGTTTCAACTTTCTGGTTGCGCATCGTGATCACTACGAGGGACTATATCAAGAGTCACTCAAGGGAATCCATTATCCACATTCAATGATGGCAGAGGGCACTGCTGTTGGTGCACAGGTTTAGACCGAATTGGTGGCCTTCAAGGCAAATGAATTATCCAGGGCCATAAGGTCAGCTGGCAACGGTTCCTTTGGAACCCAGGGGACTACTGTCCATTATTAAGTTATTAAGGGTTGTCCTAACATGACGCCCGAGGTGGAAATTAATTGGAAGGTCAAGCGTTTGGTTTAAAAGGATAAAGGGCCATGAGGCCAACTAACAAGTGCAGTTAATTATAATGTGTATCTTGTTTGGTTACTGATTATTGTTTAATGATTATTGATTATTGGTTATTGCTTATCTGGTTGATGTGAACTATTATGTGTTTATTTAACATTTACAGTTATTATTATTATTGTAAAATGGTACAGCATGTAATGAATCTAATATCAAGATGGCTAAAACGACTTAAGGAATCCAAATGATTTAGGACTACATTTAGCATACCAGCATATCGTTTGCTGAGCCTTTCAATGGGCAAAACATTTAAGGTTATTAATTGAAGACAAGTCGGAGTGCGGGACACAGGGTAGCTGATGTGTTTTTAATAAACACCTTCTAGCTTCATTATGTATTGTATTATGGAGTTTGTTGTATTTGGTTTAGTTGCTCAGTTTGGATTTGGTTTGTAAGTTTAAGAGTACTCAGTATCTGTTCATCACAGCGGTGGAGTGTTGAAGTTGATGGATGGAGTAAGGTTGCCTTGTTACTCACATGGGTGGGTAACGGCGTGTAACACCAACGTTAGATAGTTTTATTTTCCGCTGCGAATTATATTTATTATGCTACGACTTGCGATATTATTACAGAATTAGGATTAGGGGTGTTACAAAAAGTGGTATCAGAGCGGAGTTCCGCTCCGATGAAGAAGATACCGAGTCAAGAACAGTGAGCATAGGAATTATGGGATACGGGAAACGTCTGTGAGGATTCATGACTTAGACAGGAGAAATTTTAGGGATAACTTACTGCTAGTAGTTAATCTTTCTTGCATATATTGATTGTGAATGTAAAAACGGTGCTACACCGAGTAGAAATAATAGCATACTATCTTATAGATGTCGACAAGAGGAAGACCACGTGGAGGCAGCAGTGGACGGTGGCGAGACACCGGCAGATGTCCCAGAGATACCAGGCCTAGCAGAGGTCATGGCAGCCTTCACCCAGCAGCTAGGAGCTCAGTTTGCGGGAGCCATACCCCACCCGCCGCAGCCCAGAGAAACCAACTGGTTGAAAAGCGTTGTAGACGCTAGAGTACCGACGTATTCAGGGGAACCAGACCCCACCGCACTAGAGAAATTCATTGTGGAACACCAGAAGACATTCAAGGCTATTTGAGTTCCGGAAGACCAGAAGGTCGACATCGCAGCGTATAACCTGAAGGACGCAGCAGACATATGGTGGCGGTCTGTCGAGGGCCACCATAGAGCTGCACCAAACTTTGATTGGACAGCATTTGTGGAAGTGTTGCGGGAGAAGTACTACCCCGAACACCTAAAGCAGAGAAAGAGGCAAGAATTCGAGACCCTGATCCAGGGGAGTCAGACGGTTGATCAGTCCTACGCACGATTCATCAGTCTACTGGATTACATACCAGGGGTCGACTATTCCGACACCGTAAAGATTCATAAATTTAGGAGAGGTCTACAGTATCGCATCCAGGGCTCCATGGGAGCAATACGTTTCACTACTATACAAGAATGCTATGACACCGCATCAGCAACCGAGTTAATGCTTCAGTCCAGGGAAGAGGCCCAAGGAAAGAAAAGGAAGAATTCTGAAGGAGAAGATGGGGGAACAACCTCTGGCAGTTACAACAAGAAGGGGAAGAGATTCTTCGATAAGAAGAAGGGGCGGAAGGACTTCCAGAGTCAGAAGACGAAGAAGCAGGTCCCTCGTCTGACCGGCCCAGCTATTAATGCTCAGCCACTTAGATCGGCACCACCTAAGGGTAAGGATACCCACCTCTCACTTAACCAAAATATATATTAGCTATATCTTTACTAAACCATGTTGTATAAACAATAGGCACCAAGCCACCCCAGCGCCACTACTATTGTAAGCGCTGTGAGAATGATCACCCAGGCGTAGATTGCTCATGCAGGAAGGTGGAATGCCGCTATTGCAAAAAGGAAGGCCACCGAGAGTATGAATGTTTTTCCAACCCAGGAAGCCGAGTATATAAAGGAGCTAGAGATTCACAGAGGACCCCAGCTATAGAGGCGGGTGGACCAAGAGGAGGTCAGGCGCCACAGAACAATACCTATACTAGAGGACCGGCGGGACAACCATCCTCATCCGCGAGTCAGAAGGGAAAGGAGATAGTTCCAGGAAGCAACACCCTGAACTCAGTGGGAGCTTCAGGCGCTGAGGCTAGCGCTCAGCGTGAGACCGGTAAGCCTAGAACCTAAACCAAAAGCATGATGCATGAATGTGTGTTTACAGTTATTAGTCGATGAGACTTGTATGTGTTTAGTGTGAATCAAAGTTTAGAGAGACCTAACTTAGGAAACCTCTCACCTAATAGGATACTTTGACATTTGTTTTCCCTTACCTATGAGACCGAGATCACCTGAGCCTTTGAGCGAAGGTCGGGAATATCCAGAGGCAGAGTGCCAAGTACTTCGACCCGGCATGATCCTACTCAAGCAATACCTAACCCTAGATGAACAAATAGCTATTGTAAATGAATGTAGAACTTTAGGAATAGGCCTTGGAGGATTTTACACTCCAGGATACGAGAGCGGGTCAAAAATTAAATTATATATGATGTGTATGGGAAAGAATTGGGATCCACAAACTAGGTTGTATCAAGAAGTAAGAAAGGTAGATGGAGCACGAGTTCCTAGGATACCCAATATTTTTCAGACCTTGGTGACAGAAGCGGTCAAGATCGCACAACAATTAGAAACAAACCACATATCGGACATTGAAGCCGACGTTTGTATTGTGAACTTCTATGAGAAAGGGGGAAAACTTGGATTACACCAGGACCGAGATGAGACATCTGAGTCAATTACCAAAGGGATACCAGCTGTATCATTCTCCATTGGAGATGATGTTGAGTTTCTATACGGTGACCTGAAGAGGATGGACAAGGCAAGCAAGATTATCTTGAAGTCAGGAGACGTGTTAATATTTGGTGGAGAATCCTCCAATGTATCATGGATTAAGAGCCTTAAGTTGAATACACCCCATCACTTTAAACACCACCCATTTGAAACCTGGACGGTTAAATTTGATGTTTAGGCAATATTGATGTAATTATGGAAATTGTATGTAAGTATCATTGGATTAATGAATGGCATTTTAATTCCTTTGAGACATACACCTCAACCTCACTATCTTACGAATTGTTATCCCCAGGCCACGAGTCTAATGGAGGAGCAGTGCTGGATGTGTTGGACAAGACCGAGGCCAAGGATAAGGGGAATGTCATCATGGGAACCTTCACTGTAAATGGCGTGAGTGCATCGATACTATTCGATTCAGGAGCGTCTAATTCCTTTATATCCTCTACATTAGCAAGGAAGTTAGAGACAACCCCTGATCCTCTCTCAGATTTCCTAGTCACGCTACCGACGAAGGAGAGAGTGAGGTGCACGAAACTCCATAAGGGAGTTGAGATTAATATCATGAATGAAGATTTTCACGTGAATTTGATTGAGCTGGATAATTTAGGCTTTGACATCATCATGGGAATGGATTGGCTACAGAAGTATAAGGGACGACTGCATTGCGCAGAGCATAGATTACTACTGAAGAGCCTGAAGGGCAAGACAGTTTCATATCGCAGTACTCCAAGAGAACCGACTTTCAAGCTAGTATTTGCTATAACTTTGATGAAGAAAGTGAAGAAGGGACAGCCAGTCTATTTGTGCTATGTCCAGGACATGAGGCAAGAAGAGCAGACACAGTCAGACATACCAGTCATTTCAGATTTCTCTGATCTATTTCCTGAAGAACTACCAGGGATGCCACCTAAGAGGAATGTAGAGTTTTCCATCGACTTAATACCAGGCACGGGGCCTATTGCTAAGGCGCCCAACCGGATGGCACCAACAGAGATGAAAGAGCTGAAGATTCATTTAGAGTATCTGCTAGACAAGGGTTTTATCAGACCGAGTGTGTCACCATGGGGAGCACTAGTTTTGTTTGTGAAGAAGAAGGATGGTAGCATGCGACTATGCATTGACTATAGGGAGCTTAACACAATCACAGTCAAGAATAAGTACCCGTTACCACGGATTGACGACCTGTTCGACCAATTAAAAGGTGCTACGGTCTTCACAAAGATTGACCTGAGATCAGGATACCACCAGATACGGATAGCTGATGGAGACATAGAGAAGACAGCTTTTCGAACGCGCTATGGGCACTACGAGTTCACAGTGATGCCATTTGGCTTATCGAACGCCCCAGCTATATTCATGGATCTTATGAACCGGTTATTCAGAGAGCTGTTAGACTCATCAGTGGTTGTGTTCATCGATGACATTCTATTCTATTCTAAGATTAAGGACGAGCACGAGGTGCATCTGAGGCAAGTCTTGCAGACCATGAGAGGGAACCAATTGTATGCCAAGCTTTCAAAGTGTGATTTCTGGTTAGACAATGTAGCTTTTCTAGGGCATGTGATATCTGCCAACGGTATATCTGTAGACCCTGCAAAGATCAAGGCAGTTAAGACTTGGCTGAGACCGAAGACAGTGATAGATATCTGTAGTTTCTTGGGATTAGCTGGTTACTACCGAAGATTTGTACAAGACTTCTCCAAAATGGCGAAACCAATGACTAGTCTGATGAAGAAAGACTCTCCATTTGTATGGACCGAGGATTGCGAGCGTTCCTTTCAGACACTGAAGGATCTACTGACGTCGGCACCCATACTCACCATTCCAGAGGGGACCGACGGGTTTGAAGTATGTTGTGATTCCTCAGGCACAGGGATAGGGTGTGTACTCATGCAGAATGAAAAGGTTGTTGCTTATGCATCACATCAGCTGAAGAAACACGAAGAGAACTACCCGACTCATGATTTGGAATTGGGAGCAGTTGTGTTTGCACTGAAGATCTGGCGCCACTACTTATATGGAGTTACAGTGATTGTCTACTCAGATCATACGAGCCTTCAGCATCTATTCACATAGAAGGAGCTGAACATGAGGCAAAGGCGATGGGTCGAGTTTCTGAAGGACTACGACATCGACCTCAGGTACAAAGAGGGCAAGGCAATGTTGTTGCTAACGCCCTGAGCCGTAGAGCTCATTCCTTATTTGCCATGACAGGAGACAACGGCTTTATCGAGGAGGTACATTGTGCTTAGGATAACGACCAGTGCATGTAGACTATCAGGCAGCAGTTGACTGACGGTATTTTTGAGAGGCAGAAGTACGACTTTGAACTCAGTGAAGACGGGTTAATTAGACTAAATGATCGTTTGTGCATACCAGAGTCCAGCCCCGACTTGAAGGAAAAGATATTACAGGAAGCTCATTGCTCTTCCTTATCAGTACATCCAGGATCATCCAAGATGTACAAGGACCTGAAATTACATTTCTGGTGGAGTGGTATGAAGAAAGATGTTGCAGAGTTTGTGGCCAGATGTATGACGTGTCAGAAAGTAAAATTTGAGCACCGGAGACCGGGCGGGTTAGTACAACCGATGCCCATTCCATATTGGAAGTTCGAGGATATATCCATGGATTTCGTGGTGGGTCTTCCACCGACTAGAGGAGGTGCTAACATGAGTCGACAGACTGACGAAGGTAGCAAGGTTTATTCCTATCAAGGACACTTGGAAAGTTCCTAAACTGGCGGACCTTTTCCAGAAAGAGATCATTAGACACCACGGTGTACCTAAGTTGATTGTGTTAGATAGAGATTCCAGATTTGTTTCCAGATTTTGGCAGCAAGTTCAGGAGGCATTGGATATGAAGCTGAAGTTAAGTACCGCTTTCCACCCACAGATAGACGGTCAGAGTGAAAGAACCATTCAGACATTAGAGGACATGCTTAGAGCTTGTGCCTTAGACTTCCAGGAAAGCTGGGTAGACCGGCTACACCTGATCGAGTTTACGTACAACAACAGCTATCATGCATCCATTCAGATGCCACCATTCCAGGCATTGTACGGCAGGCCATGCAAGACACCTCTTTGTTGGGACAAGGCCAGTGAGAATATCATCTTAGGGCCAGAATACCTAGACCAGATGAAAGAGGATATTGTGTAGATACGCAAGAACATGAAGATAGCCCAGGACAGACAGAAGTCATATGCTGATGTCCGGAGGAGAGACCTCGAGTTCGCAGTAGGCAATCGAGTCTTCCTCAGAGTTTCACCGATGAAGGGAGTTTTCAGATTTGGGCAGAAGGGCAAGCTTAGACTGAAGTATGTAGGACCGTACCTTATCACGGAGCGAGTGGGCCCATTAGCCTACATATTAGATTTACCTGTTGAGCTTGGGAGAGTGCACAATGTGTTTCACATTTCTCAGCTAAAGTAGTATGTGCCTCACCCATCACATATCTTAGAGCCCGAGAAACTTGAGTTAGATCCTACACTTATATATGAGGAGACCCCAGCTCGCATTTTAGACTCCAAGACTAGGGAGACTAGGAACAACACCATTAGGATGGTCAAGGTTCCGTGGTCAAACCACGACATTGAGGAGGCGACATGGGAGTTAGAGGACTCCATGCGAGACAAGTACCCAGCACTTTTCCTTTAGTTTGTGTATACTTGTGGGGGTACGTGGGCGTAACCATTTTTAAGGGGGGTAGAGCACCACATGCGACTTGCATATTTACAGTCTGGTTTTGGCTTTGTGTTTGGTTGTTTGTGTTTGATGGATGCGCATGTGTGCACTTGAGTGAATGGTTATTGATGTGTTCTATTTAACACTTGGTATTGATGTGTTCTATGTAACACTTAGATGGTTAATAAAAGCACACTTATTTGCTTTACAATACCTATATCAAATTGCTTATGCTATGATTACATTGATTGTCATGAACAAAGGTTATGTGTATGTACACACACTCAGAATACTGATGGAATGTAGAGGTGACAATATAGTATTGACACCCAGGAATGATAAGTATACAGGGAATAGATATGAGGAACTTGATTCCATAGGATAAGTAAGTAGAAGTTATGACTTTGGGACGAAGTCCTTTTAAGGGGGGTAGACTGAAATACCCTTAACCTTTAAATAATTAAATAATGAGAAATATATATTATTTGGGGGATTATGAAACCCTAAGAAAATATATAAACACTTAGGCGTTGAAAACGCACCGAAACTCCTTAAGGTTAATAACGAGTGTTAAGCCGGACCTTAAGCTAACCAAGGTATATGAACTATAAAACTCATACAAAGTCAACTAAGGATCATTATATGACCTTTAAAACATAGGACCACATCTAGAACTGAGTAAAAATGCAAAATGCCCGGGAGAGTCAACACACCTCCCTTAAGGCCCGAAAGTCTCGGAAATACTTTATAAGATGAAAGAAAGCATTACACTTCATTCAAAAAGCACCAAAACACTTTATTAAAAATTTAAGATGAAGTCCTCACGCTAAATTCTCAGTTAAATGCAAAGTGCTCGGAGGTTCCCGTTGGGGGCCCCACAAACCCCCGGGAATGTCCCGGAGAGGTACCGAAGTGGCACGAACTCCTATATAATTCATTCTTAGAGTTCCTATCATCATTATTCATCATTATAAAGATAATGCTCAAGCTAATTTTTCAAAAATATACAAAGTGCTCGGGAGAAATTCTTAACGCTCATATTTTGCCCGGGAGTGTCCCGGTAGCCCGGAAATTGTGTCATGGGTTGATATAACCCCATATAACTCAATGTAACACCTTAATATATTATTATTGACTATAAAAAATGTTTATAAACACTTGGAACTCATAGCGACTATTTATTTTCCAGAATATCCTTAAAGCACAAAAACGCACCTTCGGGTGTCATAAAAACGCGTTCTACGCTATTACCTTGAAGTTTTTGAGGAGCCACGAGTTGAGAATCTTAAATGGGGAATCAATGACCATCTAAATAAATCAAATCCAGTGCTAAACTCATAGCACAAGTAGGGCCGATTTTATGATAAAAAAGTAGTATAAAATCATCATTTTACCTTAGAAACTGTCATCTTTTACCTTAGTATAAATGTACCAATTAAATGTTGTGACTTATAACATGTTACAATATGATCTTAATACAATATATTGTGACAGGAACCAAGTTAAAAATCAATTCCAAATGGCCATGAAGGGGGCCGTTTTTTTGGGTGATTTTGACTAGTTTTTAGCTTATAAATTGTCTTATGGATGATGACTCACCTTCTATATACCATATGATATTATATCATGAGAATCTCAGTCAAATGAGGCTCCCATTACTGAATGCCTGCAAGGAAACGACAAGGAAGGTTAGCTTTTGAAAAGCAATGAAATTAAATACATAAAAGTAGATCTAGATTCCTATAATGTAAAGTTGCAATTAAACAAAACAAATCTACTTGTTCTATAGCCTAAGGCTGCCGAATTGATCAAGGAAAGAAGGGTCTGATTGCTGTATTAAAATCAAGCTAAAACATCTACCTCTCTAGGCATGTTCTCATGTCTTCAAAGGACAAAAATTAAATACTACCTACAGCCCTTAATTGCCGAAACTACAAGGAAAATGGGACAATATTAGCATGTGTATTCAGTTTATAAAATTCAAAAGAAACAACTACCTACCTTTGCTCTTGTCGTCTTGTTTCCATTGACAACCAAAGTCTTCATTCCTCTTCTACATGTGGCCGAAAGTTAGCTTCAATTAAGGGATTTATGGAGCCAATAACCAAATGAATAAACTAAAGAAAAGCATGCCTAACTTTGACATTATTTTTTCAAAAGAAAATTCCTTCATTCCATTCCCTTATTTCCTTACGTGAGCTTACCATTCTTCCTTGCTCATTCAGCCGAATTGGTAAGCCCTCCTTCCTTCTCTCTTTTCTTCTTCCTTTCTGAAATACCCCAAACTTAAATATAGGGATTAATATTATCCTAATATGTATTTAAGGGCCTAATAACGCCTAAGTAACATTGGTAAAGAAAAATAAACCCAAAAGAAATGAAGAAACACTTAAAAAGAAAAAAACGCTAAATAAGCGTTAAATAACCATAGGAGGTATGAGACCTCATTTAGAGTACTATGTGGATTCCTAAGGCCTAAATAATACATGGGAGCAATTCCCGGAGAAAACGGATCCAAATAATGTATTAAAATGCTAATAGAGCTTTAGCGCACGTTTTTCGAGAAAACCTAGAAACGTGACTTTAAGTGGTCAAACGAACCCGTAAAAATTAAAGTTCATTAAATAACTATAATTAAGCATTAATGGAAGCTTAATAACCAATAAAATTAAAGAAACGAGAAAATTTCCAGGAAAACGGGCCCGGTTAGTGAATAGTATCAAAACCGGGTAAATTAACGAGTGTTTTCTGTAAAAGACGAAAAACGCTCCAACTAGTATAATGTGGGGGCCGGTTTTTAGGAATTAATTAACCCCTCTCTCACACACTCACACAACTAACTAATAAATAAATCAAAAAGCAAAAAAAAAGTACAAAAGTGAAGGGGGTATTCTCTCACCTCTCATTTCCCTCATCTCTCTCCTTCCTTCCTTCTCCCCCACTGATTTCTCTCTCTTCCTCCTCCATATGCTGGCGATTTGGAAGCTCCACCAACCATCCATGGCTACCTCACTTCTCCTCCATGCTCTAGCCTCATGTGAGCTCCAAATGCAAAAATAAATATATATTATTGCTCCCCTCATCATTCTCTACCATTCTCTCTTTTTAGAATTTCAAAATGAGGAAGTTCATCTCCATGGGTTTTCCCCATTCAAAGAGAAAATAGCATCAATGTGTAGCTTGGAGTCTCCTCTCTCCATTAAGGTAAAAATCTCCATGAAAAACTTATGTTTTCTCCATCTTTCATAACCAATTTTGCCCCTTTGTAATTCTCTATTTTCTCTCTCTTTTTTGAGCATAATTCCAACCTTGCAATGGTGGTGGAATCACCTTCTTGAACCAAGGGCTAAAACCCCTCTTAAAAGCTTCAAAAGGTAAACCCTAGAATTTGTGTTTTAAGCACTTCAATGAATTAGTATAAATCTAAGGGTTAGTATTTAATTACACTTGTTTTGTGTTCATTGGGTGATGGGAATAGAGTTTGGCAACTCCATTCCCCACATGACCGATTTTGTGCAAGAAAGAGAGAAGGAGGAGAATTGGAAAAGAAAAGACGAAATAAGAACTTAAGGTAAGAGCTCCTTCTTAATGCTAAATTTTTAAGTAATGGGAATGGGTAAACAAATTAAAGAACCCAAAATATTGTATTAGTATTGTAGTTATGGGAGTTTGAGTATTTGTGAACTAGTATTTGAATTGTAGGCCTTAGAGCCAAATAAATTGTGTAAGTGTATTGGTATTTTGGATTGAGAAAGTATTGGTGAATTGATATTGTTTTGAGTGCTGGTAGGACCCTTGTATGGGTGTGGCTAGAATAGGAAAGATGTTGGTGGTAATGGATGTATGTGGAGAAGTAAGAATTGTAGGTAAACTATGGCAAAATTTTAGTAGGAAAATGTGCATTTTTGGATGACTTGGTGAATGGGAGAACCAAGGTGTATATTGGATTGAGTAGGGATGTTTAGTAACCATGGAGTGGAGGTTGTAGTATGAGAATATAAGAGTGTAAAATCTGTAGCAAGAAGTGTAGTAATGCAATGTAAAATCTAGGAAGAACTAGTGTGCAAGATTTGGTAAAATGAGTGTTGGACTTGGGTATAGATAGTGTATTGCTTGGGAATGAATTGGAATGGTAAAATGAAGTTAAGAGGAAGTGCAAAGTGCAAAGATAAGTGTAGGAATGCACAAGTGTGCAAAGTGTGAAAATGAGAATGGAAATTTGTAGAAATTGAGTAAGAAGTTGAGTAAGTGTTGGACCATGGATTTAAGGAGTTTCGGTGAGTGTTTAAGTGTGTTTAATTAGTGTTAAAACATGTGGGAATGTATTGGTAAAGATTGGGAAAACAATGGGAAAGTATAGAACTGAAAACAGATTTTTGAAACAAAAGTACTGGGCCAGACCGACCTTGGGGACCGAACTTGCAAGGTCGGTCGAGTCTTAAAATACAATGACGGGAAGTCTACTGGAATGGACCGAACTTGGGACCGGACTTTCAAGGTCGGTCGGCCTGAAATTTCCCCGTAATGTAACCCACTGGAATGGACCGACCTTGGGACCGACCTTGTCCAGGGTCGGTCGAGTCCAGAATCTCGAACCCAGAACACACTGGAACGGACCGACCTTGGGACACGACTTGCAAGGTCAGTCGGGCCTGAATTTTTCCAGCGTATTGACTTACTGACTTCGACCGACCTTGGGTCCGACCCTGGGTAAGGTCGGTCGAGTCAAAAAAAAAAAAATATATGATTATAGTTATCGTATGTGTATATATATATATATATGCCTATACACGTATGTATATGTATATGTAGAAGTACTGCCTATACACATATGTATATGTATATGTAGAAGTACATCATTAATGCGATGAAATGGTAAGAAAGTATACACATGAGTAAGCAAACATATTTAAGAAGTAATAAGAAAAGAATGGTTTTTATAACCCAAGTATGAATGTAAAGAAGTAGTAAGTATACATTAGAAGTATTAGTGAAGGAATAAGTTGGATCAATAATAGATCATTGATCATACAACTTCATGTATGTATAGAAATCAAATAGTTGAACACCGAAGGAGCCCGGTAGTACGAATGCAACGGTGTACGGTATGATTTCTTCATGCTTTGTATCCTAACCTGGTTACCCCGATTTGTGTGCTTATTTGATCACCTAAATAAGATAAATGCATGAATCGGACTTTAATGCACCTACTTGTGCTTGTATTATATTTGTTCTTGTTATGTTGTCTTGAACATTTAGCTTGTATAATTCATGAAATGAATGGATGAATATGAAGTGTGTATGTACCTTGTATTGTACTTGAGTAATGTATTGCTCCTTGAATGGATGAGTATGTGAGTAATGTATCATTGTGTGGTTTGGATGTGTTGACTTCTACTAATTCCTAACTACCTAACTCCTAACGTAAGTATTGAGTAAATTGGAATGAGTAGAAGTCTGATATAGTTTCGGCCACGCGTGAGGATGAGGAGACACAAGAGGTTGGATCCGATTCCTGGCTTTAATCTTTTCCACGGCCCAAACCCCTTAAATGGGTAGCATCCTGGATTAGTGAGCCACAGTAAAGCCCGGTGGTGGGACGGTGTAGTCCCTGCCCGGAGGTCACCACAACTTGACTTGAGTAAGTAGTAAGTAAGTAAAGTATGTATGAGTAATGGTCTTGGCTGGTGTTGTAACACCCCAACCGGTAATCACACCATTAACTTCTAACCCGTCTCCATTATCGATATACAAGAAGCGGAAAATTCAACTTACCACCGGGGGTGAAACAATGCCGTTAGTCACCCATGTGACTAACAAGGCCAATTCCACTCAAATACAACAACAATTAGAATATCGGTCTGATGGGTCTTATATACCGAGTCCAACAAACCAAACTATACAATCCATTCCTTGACCAATACTCAAAGCACATACAAATTCAACTCCTTAATACACGAATACAACCTCCATTCATTACTATATCGAGTTTCTACAATCATCAAGTTGCCGATGACAATTCGGCTTACAATTCAACATTTCAAATAATTACAACCTTCACTAATTACTACCCATGCTTACGTAGCAACCCCGTCCTACTCTCGAACGGTGATCAGCTCCTTTGTACTTGGAAAATAAAAACGATGCCCCTAGGGGCTCAGCAAAATTGCTGCATATGACTTCCGCATACCCCGCGTACTAGCGAGGGTACACCGACTAATTGGTCGAGAGCATGCGGTTCATATTAGTTCAAACAACATGCAATACAACATACATTATATATGTACATTCACACAATCAGGGTTCAATGAAGAACACAGACACTAACACACACAAGAGGTTAGTTTAGTTTGTTATATACTTAGGCTTGAGGGTTTCCACCTCTCTATGCCTTACTCATTTGCTCATTGTCTTACCCACTGTCTTGGGTACTCTTACTCACAATCTCACAAGGTCTACAATGCTCAACTCAATTCTCAAGTTCTCAAGTCACCACTCCATTCTCAATACTCACGTACTCAATACTCAAGTTCACCAATCAATACTCAATACTCAGGATATACGTTAAGTCATTACTCATGACCTCCGGGCAGGGTCATACACAAGACCCACCACCGGGCTTTCAAATACAAAAGGGGCTATGCATTTAGCTCCTCTAGTCCACCAATGTCCAGTTTTCTACCGGACTACTCAAATTCCCAAACTCCTCTCTCGGAGTCATTTCACAATCTCAAGGATCGGCCTAGAGGTATCTCTCTTGATAACTTCTATTGGCTTTAGGAATTCTCAATGTCTAGTATTCTAAGATTTAAGGTCTTTCCCTACTTATTGAATACTCTCATGCTCGTGACATTGTTCATTTTAGTCGAATCCTCTCTTTGAGGTTCGACTATATTTCTAAAGGGTTTGGTGATCCCTTACCATGCTTTACTTTACTCAAGGTTCATAATTTGAACAATTATCAATCCTCTAGGTAGAGATTACTCATATACCTCCACTATTAATTATTGTGTGGATTAAATCAATTCGGTTCTCTAACCGTTATCAGGAGGTTACTATTCCCGTATACTTTCTCAAGTTCTAGTGAGTTCGTAGGTTTATGTTATCGTGTATTGGTTCGATAGTTGTAGTGTGTTTCCACCCTTTTTATTAGTTTGTAACTTGACTCTTTCTACGAGTCTCTACTCACACAAGACTCAACTATGAGTCACACTACCATACACAATCACATTCAAGCAATTCATTTACAATTCACATTTCATGAATTATTCAAACTTCGGTTAAAAGAATACAATCCAACCAATCACAACATAATACAAGCACTAATAAGTGCACACAATCCGATTCGTGCATTTATCTTGTTTGGTGGTCACACAATCAAACAAGCACACAAATCGGGTAACCAAGTTAGGATACAGAGCATGAGGAAATCATACCTTTCACCGGGGTTAACTCTACCATGTGGCATCATGTTCCTCGGATTTCACTTCCGAATCACTAATCACATATCAAGTGATCCTATTAGCATTAAGGTGTTACGGTATGTAAACTTATACTCTCGTACTTAGCCTCGTTATCCCGTTTAACTTAAGGGTTCTTAAACTCACAACTTTCCTAATCACTTTTCAAACTTGTTTACACTTCTTAGGACCTTTAAAGGTCACCAAACAACTCCTAAACATCACCTAAAACAAATACCAATCAATTTCCCATGTTTAGAACCCATTAAAACACATTTGATGAATTTTTATGATGGTCCGGGTTTGTGTCCGGGGTTTCAAACCCGGACCAAACTCTAAAATCGGTTTCTGGTGCATTTTTCATGTGGTCCGGGTTTGTGTACCGGGATACAAACCCGGACCAACCCCTGTTATGACTTTCTGGTACGTTTTTGCTATGGTCCGGGTTTGTGTACCGATTTGCAAACCCGGACCACCCTTGGAACTGTCAAAATTTATAGTTTTTGGACAGTTTTCAACCCCTAATTCACCTCTAATCATTTCCTAACCTTTCCACATGTTTCCTACATGTTCAAGCACCCCAGAACCTGTCCTAAACCTCTTCAAATCATTGGTTTAATCCTTACTCAAATCCTCGCTCAATTTCCACCCATTTCCATCCTCCTGTTACAGTCTTTGCACACTTGTGCATTCTCTAACTTCCCTTAGCACTTTGCACTTTGTTCTAACCCCATTTGACCATACCAATTCATTCCTATACAAGTGCATTTCCTACACCCAAGTTCAACCTTCATTTCCAAGCTTTTGCACCTTAACTCTTTTCCACCATTTTAAAAATCCTCACAAGCCATTTTGCTACAGATTTTTACACTCCTCTCCCTAGTTCTCCAAATGCCATTTCAAAGCTACTAATCCACTCTACTCAACACTACCAACACCTAAATTCTCCCATTCACTAAGTCATCTTAAAACACTTGTTTTTCTACCAAACTTTTGCCCTAACCTCCCCATAAACCTTACATGCCCAAACTCATCTTTTTCACCATTTTCAATCCTAAACTAGCCACACCCTTACAAGGGTCCTACCAGCACATAAGCTCAACCAAAAATTCACCACATTAACAATATAGCTCCAAATCCAAAAGCAATGGCACTTAGGCCCTTAAATCAACACAAGTTCACAAATCTCTCTAAAATCAACTATACACATTCTCCCACATAGATTTCAAATCATAACTTGGGTTCATTAATTTATTTGTTTACCCATCCCAAATTCTAAAACAATTAAACAAATGTTAAGGTAGATTTCTTACCTTAATCTTTCCAAGTCTCTCTTCAATTCTCCTCCTCCGCATCTCCTTCTCCAATTTGGTCAAAGGGGCAATGGAGTTGCCAAACTCCATTCCCAACATTCAAGAGGCACCAAATGAATATAATTAAACCTCTAACCCTTAGAAAAATTCTAATTCAAAGAAAGAGCTTAAACACCACAAGTTAGGGTTTACCATTGGAGTGTTCAAGAGGGGTTTTCACCCATGAATCAAAGGGAGAGTCCCACCACCATTGGAGGGTTGAAATGAAGCTCAAAACAAGGAGAAAACAAGGATTCAAAAGAGGGGAATAATCGGTCACCAAAGGAGAAGGAAGAAAAATGAGTTTTTCTTGGAGATTTTTACCTTAGGAGAGAGAAGACTCCAAGCTACTCATTGATGTCATTCCCTCTTCAAATGGGGAAAACCCATGGAGGTCAACTTCACCCTTTTGAAATTTCAAAAAGAGAGAATGATAGAGGATGATGAGAGGAAGAAGAATATGTGATTATTTTTGTGATTGGAGCTTGTATGTAGCTAGAGCATGGAGAGAAAGAGGGAGTAGCCATGGGAGGAGCTCAAAATCGCCTCCAGCAGAAGAGAGGAGGAAGGTGACGGTGGGTAGGGGAAGAAGAAAGGAAAGAGAGAAATGAGAGGAGAGAGAATAGGTGAGTGCTTTTTACTTTTTACACTTTTTACACTTTTTCCTCTTTTTTTTTCTTTCTTCTTTTTCTTCTCTAGCTTATTAGTGTGTGTGGGGGCTGTTTTATTAATTAAAAATCGGCCCCACATATATGTACATGCTGGAGTGTTTTTCGTCTTTTACATAAAACGCTCGTTAATTTACCCGGTTTAGCACTATTCACTAACCGGGCCCGTTTTCCGGAATTTTCTCATTCCTTTAATTTTAATGGTTATTATACTCCCGTTAATGTTTATTTATAGTTATTTAATGAACTATAATTTTTACGGTTTCATTTGGCCACTTAAAATCACGTTTTCGGTTTCCTCGAAAAAACGTGAGCTAAGGCTTTATTAGCGTTTTAATTCGTTTTATGGATCCGTTTTCTTCGAAAATTGTTCCCACACATTATTTAGGACTTATAATCCTTTCAAATCCATTTAATACTCTTATCGAGGTCGTAATCCTCTTAAGGTCACTTAACGCCCATTTTAGCGTTTTTTGCTTCTCAAGCGTTTTTCTTGTTTCTTTTGGATTTATTCTCTTTACCAAAATTCATTAGGCGCTAATAGGCCCTCAATATCACATTAGAGTAATTTAATCACCCTAATTAAGTTTGGGGTATTTCAGGTGTAAGTCATTGACCCCGAGTAAAAGAGTAATCTCCACCCGATTAACCTGGGTGGACAAATGGAGCTAACAAGTATTATGTATTGTGTAAGCGAATTTCGGTGAAGGTAAGTATGATTGGTTGACTTGTATTGTCTTCCTTGTATGTATTGAAGTGTATGTATGTATTCCTTGTGTAGTATTGTAGTATTATGAATGAAAGCATGTATATATGCATGTATTAGTAAAATGAACTGCATGTATTCGACCAAGTGGTCGGCGTACCCTCACTAGTAGGTGAGGTATGCGGAAGTCATATGCAGCGTAAGCTGAGCCCCTTGGGGCAATGTTTTTATTGTACAGGTACCGAAGCAGTTATGGTAACAGTAAGAGACCGACAGGCTCTCCGTACTTATAAGGACATTTAAATGCAGCCAGGTCGGGTATTCCCGAGTAAGAGGGGGCTTCCATCTCTCCGGCATTCTTTCCCAGTTATAATCAGGGATTGTGGAGGGTGGGATGTATATGGTAGGTTTCCAATATTCACTGGTCCTCCTAGCTAGCGTATCTCTCACGCTATCACTCATCCCCTAACCCACATATACTGAAATCCTAACTCGGTACTTCCTAAGCTCGGTAATTCAGTCATCAGAGCGACACTTCACTCTGATACCACTTTTTGTAACACCCCAACTAACAACAACATACTTATCAACAAACTGCAGCGGAAAATATACCTCATCACGTTACTTAACTCATTGGTGTTACACGCCGTTAACCACCCACGTGGCTAACAAGGCTAACATTTACACAATTGTATCGGTCTGATGGACTAGATCCCCGAGCAACTACACAATACCGTCTCCTTTATCACTACCAACATTCATTATACGAATACCTTCCAACTGTACCGAGTATTTACAACTAATGCCGAGAACAATTTCGGTCTTAACACCTACAGATTACAAGTAATTACATCAATTACCCGTACGCAACAACTACCCCGTCCTACTCTCGAACGGCTCCAGCTCCTTGCCTGAAATAGAAAAGGAAAGAAAGGGTGGCCCCCCAGGGGCTCAGCACCTTTGCTGGTATGGTAATCCCGCAGCCCACATGCTACCGGGCCACGCACAACTATTTGTCGTCTTAGCATGCAGTTGATTACATTTAAATCAAGCATGTGAAACATAAACTCACGACACAATACATTTCACCCCAATGGGCTTAACAAAAATAACTCATCCATACTTAACCAATCACTCTTTGAGTTCTTCCACCCTATAGTATTTCTCCTCTAACGGAGCTATTTCCTCAGTAGACGACACTTACCCACTATCGGGTTTCCCAAACGTCTCTTTTACATACTAGGAATCATATCCATGATCCTCATATTTCGCTTCTAAGCGACATATAACATCACATCACAATAACTTTGCAACATACAAATAACACATACATAACGGGTACGGATCTCTTAGGAACCGGCCCAAACATAGTTAATACACTGGTGAGCCTAGGGTATGATATCACCCCCATGTTAAGCTCGTTATAACAAAACTCATTACCGCCCTAATAGTCGGACGAGTAACTTACCTAAAGATGGATCGGATTTAGTGACCCGAACTCACCACACAAACACATGTTCCCCCTAAACCGATCATAAGTCAGAATAGCTAAGCTTTGGGATAAGCTAATGGGAGATCATAACCCGTGAGGGAAACAACCATAACAGAGAGAAGGGTAAAGCTAAAAAGGATACCCACTCCCAAACAACGCGCGACCGGCCAAACCGGATTCCTCACTACTGTTAGTACATACTTACTTTTAATTTTTCGTTAGAACTCCACTACGGAGTCTATCGTACCTACACACCATACAGTATTACTCTTGGGTTAAACATACAAGGGAGATCCCTACATTCACACACACAAATCACACAATTAACTCACGCATAGCCGTGGTTAGAACGCCCCACGGTTCGGGTCGTTTAATCCGAATACCAAACTCTCATGTGATCCTAGACTCAGTTAGCTAAGGTTTAACACTTTCGAGGTTAAATGGTATCGGAACTAAACACGCCACATATATGAATTACTGTAAACTCATTACATGTTTTATCTTACAACGTGGCAAACATACAGAAAAACACATTGGCATACAAGCCGGTGTAATCCGGTAGGACACAGGTTGCAAGAAAACCATACCTGTCACCAACGTCCACTCTAACGTGTCGTCTTAAGTTTCTTGAACAGTTCTCGAACAACTGGCAACATTACATTTACTTTTATCAACATCGGGGTAACACGGTTGTTTAAAGTCTAACGCTCATAACTTACCCTCGTTAACTAGTTAAACAACTTGACACTTTTAACTTGTTTTACTTTCACATTTTATTACAACTTTTCACCCACTTGGTTGTCTTTATAACACACCTAACATGTCCTTAACATCTTTATAACATCATTACTTATCAATCCCCATCATTACACATCATTTTTATACCTTAACAACATTTTTAGAGTGGTCCGGGACTTGGTCCTTACCTTAAGTCCCGGATCAACACTTACACAAACTCACGGTATGTTTTGATAGGGTGGTCCGGGACCTTGTACTCACCCTAAGTCCCGGACCAAGACAGTCTTGTACTCTCGGCTACATTTAACAGGGTGGTCCGGGACCTTGTACTCACCCCAAGTCCCGGACCAAGAGCTCACAACTCTCGACCTGTTTTTCATATATGGTCCGGACACCAATCCAAAACCTAAGTCCCGGACCTCCTGTAACAGAATCCCAAATTTGACAATCTAAGTCTCGCTTCATCTATTCTCTTCATCCATTGATTACCCAACCTTCACACATGTACTTAGGCACATTCTAATACCAAAATATCACTTTAATTCACCTTAAAACATTACCCAACTTGTTATTCATTTTTTCCTTACAAACTCTTAACACTTGTGACAATTCTCATTTGGTTTTCTAAGTGGTGTTTCACCTATAATGACCACTACACCAAAATGTTTCCTTACCATCACAACCTCATCTATTAAACACTTAAAACTTCTTGTTCATCAACCATATTTCGCCATAGTTTCCTTTGTATCATCTCTCACCAAAACTTACAGTTTTTCACCTTAACACAACCCAAGAACACTTAATCACATGGTTTTTCACTCATTAATCTCCAGAGACGTACACCTTCACCAAAGACACCTTCATTACCCACAACTAAACCTCAAGCTACACTACATCACAATATAGTGCATAAACTTAAATTGCTTGGCACTTAGGCCCTTAAATAACATAAACCTTAAACACTGAATTTCCACATAATAATTGCCTTTGACCTGCAAATACACCCAACATCACATATGCCTTTAATAAACTCTTTGAGAGCATTTTACTAACTCATTTCCCATTGGCTCTTTAGGTTTTTTATTAAGCAATCTCAAGCTCAATTTCCTAAGGCATTTAAACCACATTAGGTTAACACATTTACCTCTTTTCTTTCAAGATTTTTACTTGAACACTCTTGTTCTTCCTTGGTTGGAAATCGGCAAGAGGACTTGGCTACTTGTCAATGTTCTAGCCAACACACAAATAAACCAATGAGCATTCAAGCTTCATGCTTAAACTCATTTACAAACCCTAGGTTAACATAAGTGTTTTAATACACTAGAACTTGATGATTACCTTTGGAATTTGAAAGAGAACTTGAACAAGTGGCAAGATAGGAATCCTCCTAGCCCTTTGAAGATTGGAATGGAGCTATGGAAGAACAAGAGAAGACACCAACACTTGGTGAATTTTCGGACAACACATAAGCAAGAGGAAATGGAGTTTTTCTTTGACTTTCCTTACCTTGATGCAAAGGAGTATAACAAGGCATGAAAACATGAGCTCAAGCTCCTTCAATGGTGAATCTCCATGGCACCGAAATGAGGCTTTTGAAGATTTGAAAAGATAGAAGTGTAGATCTTGCTCCAACTAGAAGAACGGTGGTCTTGAAATTGAATTTGGATCATGGAGCTAGAAGTTACAAGCATTCAAAGATGGAGAGTTGTGTTTTGCTGTAGCAAAACCGATGGAGAGCAAGGAAGGAGATGAAAAATCGGTGGAGGCAAGTGGGAAAGAGAGGAATGATTGAACGAGTGATTGTCATTGCCTTTAGTAGATATTAGTGCTTAATAAAGTAGTATAGTTTTTTTTTGTCTTCCTTCACTTATTTGATTGCAGGTGGTGGTGACTCACCTTACAAAAACCGGCCCCCATATATTACTTAGGGGTGTTTTGGTCTTTGTTAACTCATTTAATTACTTAATATAACATATGTTACAAACTAGCTTATAAAAGTCACTATTCATAAAAACAAGGCACATAACTGTGATTTTTTTGGTTTCCCATTGATTTAGGATCCCTAATGTGATACTAATAGTACACATGTTAATTAAAGAGTAATGATGGACACCTAGCCATTCAAAACCCATTTACAAGACAATTTTTCAAAAATTGCTTTAAGGCTCCTTTAAGCACATTTTGTGTTTAAACTTGTTTTCAAGCTTGGTTTTCTTTGGTAATTGGTTTAATATGTCTATTAACATATAATACGGTCTGGGTAAGCTCATTAGGTCTTAACCAAGATTATCCCAAGCTTAGAGCACACTTTTGCCCTTATCGACTTTAAGGTAATTAATTATGTTTAATATGGTTAAAATCGTTCACTAATATTTCTAAGGCATTTTTTTGCCTTATTATACCATATCTTAACATTTAAACAACATATCAAGGTTTGGGGTATTTCAGTATGTATAGTAGTTGTGTAGTACTCGGGATTCCGATCCATCAGACATATGTTGTAAGTAGTAGTAAGCCTTGTAAGTCACGTGGGTGGCTAACGGCATTGTATCACCCACCGTTGTGTAAGTATGTATCCACTGCATGGGTATGGAAGTATGAGGAGATTGGACGGTAATGACGGTATTAGCGGTAGGGGTGTTACACTTTCATTTACTCCTTTAGAACTTCAAAGGTTCAATAATGGTGTATTAAGTTCTAACACCATTTTTATGTAATTTTCCTAGTTAATTCTACCAAGTCTTGAAGCAAGAATCATCCTAGCATCTATACAATTTTCGCCAAGCATTAGTACTCCAAGGGGTTGCCTTGATTCAACAATAACACAAGGAACAACAAGATCAAGTTAAAGTATATTTTCATGTTTGAAAATCCTAGTAAGATACCTTAAGCTATGTCCGAAAATTATAGCTTCTAAATCTATGTTCTCTTCATCATTTCATGAAGGAAACTTGGATCTCCAATCATCCCAAGGTGTACCAAAAATCCCTTGATAAATACCTAAGGTAATCTCTTGTAAACTACTCCAAATCTTACTTATAAATCCTTGTTAGAAGCCTAACACTTGGATCTCCTTAATATATACATGGAGGCCAAAAATTCTACAACAATATAGCATTGGAGGAGCTTGGAGTTCAAGAAGAAATCAAGTGCAAGAATCATCTTGATTTAAGCAGTAAGTTTCTATAATGAAATCTACAAGGTTAAGTTTGGTTTAAGCTTCAAACTTTAGTATAAAATTTATGTACAACCCTTAGTAAAATTAAGGCCGAAAACTATAGGTTATATCACCAAGAAAATATTTTATAACATATAAGGAAAGGTTATTACCTTAAGGTATAAATTTGTGTTACAAAGTTTAATTATGATGCATATAAATTCAAGCTGAATTGTCTAGGGATTAAATATTCTATTTTGAGTTTACAATCATTCTAAGTCATTAACATAATTTTTAGAAGTGTTATATGGCTTATATACATTTATATATATTTATTATAAGCTATAAATCAAGTTTTAAACCATATGGTAAAGGATTATTAAAACCGAGAGCAAAGTATTTCATTTGGTGATTTTTTGAAGTATATGAGTGTATTGGCTTATATTATAAATTTTGGGAGTATTAAAAATAGCTACAAGTATTTAAATGGCTAGTTTATTAATTTATATGGCTAAAATGTAAATTTTGAAAAGTATAGTGTATTATATAGTATTACTGAGAGTTAAGGAGCTTATTGGCATAATTATAATATAATATAAGGTAGGAATTAATATTATGAATTTTGGTGAATTTAAGCAAGTGTTTAAGTGTTAAAATAACATTTTATAAAGTTTTGGGGCTATTTTGTAATTCCTGGAAAATATTGAGTATAACCGAATTACTAATGATTTTCAGGGTATATTAAAGTATTAATTATGAAATTAGGCTTTGTTTCAAACTGTTGACCAAAAAATTTGGGTTAAAATGATTTATGACATAAAATATTAGGTTTATAAAAGTTTTGGGGTGAATATGTAATTTATAAAAGGTTATATGTAAATCTTAAAAATAAATAGGGGCGAATGCAAATTATTAGGAATATAGGTGTTCACTTGGTTATTAAAGAAATTAAATAATAAAACTATAGTTTATAAGTTAATATGTAACTTATATAAAGTTTTGGGGTTAAAATGTAATTATAGGAAAATTGTTGCTAAAGCCGAATTATATATGTGGCTATATGGTAATTTGTGAAAGTTAGTATGTTAAAAATATAAAGACCGAAAGTATATGTGGTCATTTGGTAATTTACAAAAGTTAATGTGTTCAAAATATAATAACCGAAATTATAAGGTTGGTTTTGTAATTTAATAAACTAAGGAATTCAAACTAAGGAATACAATGTATTTTGGAGTATAATGTAAAGTTTATAAAATAAAGGTGGTTATAATAAAAATAACCAAATTGTATAATATAAAGAATAAGTGGAAACAATTATGAGTATATAATTAAAGAAATAGAAATATACTATAAGGTAGAAATTCATTATCACATGTAGTTACTACATAAAATAACGGACTATTAAACTACCTCGAACCACTGTAAAATAACAGGGAGAAATATAGAACATACGGGGTTAGTATACTATGGCTATTAGTTCTGTAACAACAGTACTGTAATAGTTAGAGCTAGTTGTATTAATGTTACCCGATATAGCATGTATATATAACAGCGATACGAGAAGGAACTACTAGGCGTGTACTGTCAAGCTAGCAGTTATCACGGTGAACGGTATGTTAATTGTGTGGTCTGAATGTCCTAAGGATTTTCCTGAGGTCCAGACGTTGTGCGTTTAATTGTTAAGAGCGATATCTGTGATTTATGTATATGAACTTGTATATTGTATTGCTCAATACAACTGCGTTCTATTTTACGCGGATGTTTTATGACTGGAAGTGAAATACCCCAAACTAATAAAATATGGATTAAACATCTAATCACATTGATTAAGGCCTAAACATGCCTTAAAAGTCAACTGAGAACAACAGTGGTCAACACAAAGCAAGATATTGCACCCTTTGACTGTTTAGGGTAAATAAATACCCAAATAAGCTTCTTAGGACCTAAAACTTTGTCCTAAGCTTATTAACACATTACTAAACATATAACAATAGTTGGAAAACACTCCAACACAAAGAACAAGCATTTTCATGCTTCAAGGTCAAGTAGGGCAAATATGTGCTCTAAGAAAACCTTAAAGGTCTAATGACCACTAAATGATATAAAATTGGATTCCATGATCAAATATCATGTAAGGAACACAACAAAACTGTTCTCAACGAAAACAGAGCTCAGAAACACCCTGCGACTCAAAATGTGCACTAAAATTCCTTAAAGCACGTTTTTTGTGTATGAGCCCTAAGATAATGACTTTTTGTCACTGTAAAGACTATATTAAGTTCTTTATAACATTAATGTGACATGATAGACTATATTATAAAGTCTAAATCAAAGTTTGAAAATAAAATCAAAATGGGCAATTTAGTATGAATAGTACCAAAAAAATAACATTTAAGTACTTAATATAAACTATGGTCAAAGTCACCCATTGCCTTGACCAAGGGCTGTCGAGTTCATACAGCTGCCATGCCCACTCATTAAGCTACCTATAAACAATTAACTAGCTAATTTGGATGAGTCACCTAATTACTATTTGAAAAGTAACATTAAACTAACTTATAAGCTAAACTCACTTATTTCTCTCATTTGTCTTGCTTCCCAGCCGACACCAGCTCTTTCATTCTCTCCATTTGCTTCTCTAAAACCGTGGCTAACACACCAAGAACAAAGAAGAACACCTTGTTACATAGGTAAGCTTAATTAGTCACTTTATGTCCATTTTCTTCACAATTCTTTCCTCTTTCCATGGAGCAAAGCATCAACCATTTCCATCAATGTTCTTAGGTTGTTTTGAAGGTTAAATGGAGGGTGGTGTATTCTCGGCATTAACAATGGAAGAGGTGGAGAAATCTAATCTTGTTCTTAAGGTATAAAAATGTGCTTTAAGCACTTATCCTTTGATTCTCATCAATTCCGATTGTAAAGCTTTGTTTTCTAAGCTTATAATCTCCATCTTAACATACTTATTCAGTTGGTATATCAAGAGCTTCAAGGTATAGCCAGACAAGCCAAAAACACCATTTTAGGCATTTTAAACAAGGTAAAAATTTGCCATCTTCTAATCTGAGTTATACCAGTTTAAATCTTGGTTTTAGTAGCTCTTTTGATGCTTTTACCTACTGTAAATTACAGGCCGAATTCAACCTTGGTTACCTTGGTATTTTAAGGTAAATTTTACCTTGAAAATTGACATTAAACACTTCTTATGGTTAGATCTTGCTTGGAGACTAATCATGCCTTAATTGCTGTTTGAAAACATGTAAACTAAGCTGTGGAAAATAAATCTCCATACAGCCGTGGCCAACAAGGCTTATACTTGGCAAAAACAAGGTATAAATCACTTAAACCTACACTTGGTATATTAATATGTGTTTATACATATATATATATACATATATAATTGTGTCGTGAGTGAAATGGTTTATTAAGGTCTTATTTTGACCTTAGGTGATTAAGGAATGGTTTAGTAAATTTTATGACTAATTAATTAACATAATTGTCAAATTTAAGACATTATGTGGAAAATTGATAAATATTGAAAAGATGTGGTAAGGGCCGAGAGTTTAATGCATTTTTGGGCATTTATGTGTAATTTATTTTATAAGCTAATGTTTGTAATAAGGCCATGTACTTTAGGCCATTTTATTTATGCATTTATAAGCTTTTAATTAAGTTTAGGTGCTAAAAATAAATTACCGCAAGGAATTGGGGTTATAGTGTAATTAAATTAAATTTGGGGGCTATATATTAATAAAGCCGAAAATTAGAGATTTAAATGAGTTTATATAAAAATTATAAGATTATATAAAGTTTTGGGGTTAAATGGTAATTTTTGAAAAGATAAGGGTACAAACCGTATTATATGGAAATTAATGGCCAAGGAAATATTAAGGTGGTCAACCTTGACTATATGGTAGGTTTTGACCAAATTAAATAAATTAAATATCTTATTTAAGGTTTTATAATAAGATAAGTATTTAATTGTAACAATTTTATAACATATGTGGTGAATATGTTATTACCGAAAATTAAGGGTGTAAAATGGTATTATAAACACTCATGGGCTATTAGGAATTTTTAGGAATTTATTGGGTTGATTTTGGAATTAAAATAAACTATATATGTATAATATATAGTTATTATGTCATTATGACACTTTGGAGAAATATATATGGTGAAATAGTAATAACCGATTATATATGGGTTAGTAAGGGTAATTATAACCCTTTGGTGAAATTTGGTGATTTTTTAGAATATTATAAGAGTATTTAATAAGATATGTGTATAATATATAGTTTTAATGTTATTATAAAACTATATGTTATAAAATGGGCCAAATGGCAATTATAGAATAATATTGGGTCTGTTCGGAATTTACAAAAAATATAACCATAGGTTATACCATTTTATAAGTTAAAAATGTTATATTATATATATAACATGTTATAAATATTGGGGTGATTTTGTAAATAAAGGAAACTATGGATTATGAAAAAGAATATGGTTTTGATATGGTCCCCATGCGGCAATAATAAATAGTTTTGTATAAAAACTATAAGTTATAAATTAAAGGAAATAAAAATATCATATTAAATGATATTAGTATATGGTATAACATTACATAATGTTATGTGGTCAATATGGAATTTAAATAAAATAAGGTGCTGTACCGAATTATTAAGAGTTGGAAAATGAATTTTAGACTATGGTCTACTATGTTATAAATGTTATAACAATTATATGATTTAGGTGGAATTAATAAAAGTAAGGATGTTCACATTAAATAATGTGACAAACTATAAATAAATAAGATTTATAAACTAAGGTAATTATTGAATAAACCTTAGGAGTTGTAATTATATAACATAAAATGTTACATAATATTAGGATAACAATCTTAATATAAGTTGTATAATATAATACAACTAATGGGAATAGTCATCTAATAAAAGATGATAAAAAAATGTAACATATAATATAAGAGTTTTATAACTCATGGAATTTACCTATATGGTACATATATACATATACAAGAAAAAATGTATATAAGGATGGATATATATTATGGTTGGAAACCATATAATATAATGGTGGTGGTTATTTAAAAAATAGTTACAAACTATAAGTATGAGTTTTTGAATGCAAATATAATTTGCTAAGATAATGGATTATATAATACAATGTATTATAATGGATGGTGGGAAAATATTACAATATAATATAATAATGCATGCATACATGCAACTATAGGTTATGTACCTAAATTTAATGGTGGATAAGATGAAAGAAATATAATGAATTAAACTTAACAGTCGAAATGTTTTGATATACGAGTTTTAGTAATAAAGCCGACCGGTTTAGAAGAACCCGTAACAAATAACTGTAGATATCCGGGGATAAACTGTCGGGGTTACTTATTATTCGGAAATACCGGATGTGGTTAGTCATGGAGACTGACTTATAGTTTTATTACCGTTTAGATCATACTTCAGACGGAGGCGCTTGACGAGCTAGTGGTCTACACTGCGCATCCTAGGTCTTGGTGAACGGTATGTAAAGGGGGTTTGATCCGAGTTGTCCTAAGGAAGCTCCTTGGGCTCGGATTTGGTTGATATAACTTGTGTGTTATGTGTGTGGATACATGTATGTGATTAAGTGTTACTACATTATTTATTTATGCACGAGCGTCCTATGGGACTAACACTACGTCGACTATAGATCGACTTATATAAACATACATATATACGTTATTGTGATGACAAGACGGTTACTTGATATAATACCATAGTATTAATATTAAGTATATGGAACCTAAGTAAAACACTTAGGGACGAGTCACGACATTGTCAGTCTCTAGAGCATGGATCTCGAACATGAATATAACCTAGAATACTTCTAGGTATGCGTGAGACCCATTGGACAGCTAACTAATAATTATTCTCCATAAGACTAAGAGCATATCTTAAACATTATGAGAGAGAGATGGTATGAGTTGAGGTGAGGAATCCCGGTAGTTTACGAACTACTTGGTTGCACAGTTGTGATCACTGAGGGGTTCCCGGTCGGGTTCCGCTCCAGGTTTATACCCAACGAGCCCTATTTGGATCGTGGGTCAGATGGCTACGGCCTTTTATATGGACGTCTTACGAGACATAAGAGAATAGTCAGGGGCCTCCGGACCTCTGGCGAAATGAGCACCTTTGTGTGTACGGGAGGACTACTGTCCATGGTGAGGTTATAGGGTTGTCTTAACATGATGCCCAACTGGTGTTAATTAAACATGGTTTGGATGGGGCCTTAAAGGCCAAATTAAATTAACTATGGAAATTGTACGCTACGGCGATTGTACATTGTACATTATACTGTGGTCATTTCGATATGGATGGGGCCTTGAAGGCCAAATTAAATTAAATTAATAAAGGATGGTGTTCGCTACGGCGTTTATTCAGTATTATTATTCGATACGTTCGATTTGCAATTGTTGCTTGTAATGTGCTATGACTGTTGAATTGGATGGATGGTTAAGTGGTTATGAATGTTTGGATGGATGATTATGCATATTATACATGTGTATACACTATTGATTATAACTATAAAATGGTAAAGCATGAAACCAATCTAATAATAAGATGGTTAAAATGACTAAGTGACCATTAGAGTCCAGGCCCGGCATACTCAGCGTCTATCGCTGATACTACACCATATGCAGGTTGTTGATTATCGCCGAAGCCGAAGTGCGGGAACAGGGTAATTAGAGTTTATTTTAATTACCGCACATGGAGTTGTAATATGGTACGGTTATGTATATTCAGGTTTGGGTAGACGCTCACTTGTCGACGTTTATGGTTTATGGACTTAGTATGACGTATAGGAGCTTTCTCGTTATCACGGCGGTTAGTAGTTTGATTATGTTGGAAGTTGGATGTAGTTTGGCTTCGTTACTTGCATGGGCGAGTAATGGCCGGTGACACCCGAGTGAGTATTGTTATTGTTATTAATTCTTCTGTTGTAAGACGTTTTATTTATTGCTACGTGAGAGATTATTACGGGATTATGGAGAGGGGTGTTACAGGAAGTTTATACATCTAAACTCAAACAAGACTAGGTGACCTTTATGTATTACAAGAACCTAACTGATGGTCAACTGTTATAGTCTTAACTCAAGGATTGGATATTGTATCACTGACTAAAGGGCTAACTTTTAAAGAGAGGAATCCAGACTGTTTCGACTTTCTGGTTGCACATCATGATCACTACGAGAGACTATATCAAGAGTCACTCAAGGGAATCCATTATCCACATTCGATGATGGCAGAGGGCACTACTGTTGGTGCATAGGTTTAGACCGAATTGGTCTCCTTCAAGGCAAATGAATTATCCAGGGCCATAAGGTCAACTGGCAACGGTTCCTTTGGAACCCAGGAGACTACTGTCCATTGTTAAGTTATTAAGGGTTGTCCTAACATGACGCCCGAGGTGGAAATTAATTGGAAGGTCAAGCGGTTGGTTTAAAAGGATAAAGGGCCATGAGGCCAACTAACAAGTGCAGTTAATTATAATGTGTATCTTGTTTGGTTACTGATTATTGTTTACTGATTATTGATTATTGGTTATTGCTTATCTGGTTGATGTGAACTATTATGTGTTTATTTAACATTTACAATTATTATTATTATTGTAAAATGGTCTAGCATATAATGAAGCTAATATCAAGATGGCTAAAACGACTTAAGGAATCCAAATGATTTAGGACTGCATTTAGCATACCAGCATATCGTTTGCTGAGCCCTTCAATGGGCAAAACATTTCAGGTTATTGATTGAAGACAAGCTGGAGTGCGGGACACAGGGTAGCTGTTGTGTTTTCAATAAACACCTTCTAGCTTCATTATGTACTGTATTATGGAGTTTGTTGTATTTGGTTTAGTTGCTCAGTTTGGATTTGGTTTATAAGTTTAAGAGTACTCAGTATCTGTTCATCACAGCGGTGGAGTGTTGAAGTTGATGGATGGAGTAAGGTTGCCTTGTTACCCACATGGGTGGGTAACGGCGTGTAACACCAACGTTAGATAGTTTTATTTTCCGCTGCGAATTATATTTATTATGCTACGACTTGCGATATTATTACAGGATTAGGATTAGGGGTGTTACAAGGAGCACTTACTTGAACTTAATCACCAAGAAATTCTCCACCAACCACACTCCCTCTACGGCTATATTTTTACATATAGCCTTAATTAGATTTTTATATGTAAATTTCCTTAAACCCACCATATAATCCTTAAAGATGGATTTCTTCCTCTTGTATCTCTTCCTCAACTCTCGGTACACTATGGGTACACAACCCATTTTTTTGTGATTATTTCAGCAACAAAGAGGAGCTAGTTAGTACATTATTTAAGTAGCAACTTATAGAGTTTTAAGGTAGATTTTGACATGGTTTTCAAACATAAAGAGGGGGTATTTACCTTGCTATTTTGTTGAGGTTTAGATGTGATATTCTTAGCTCACTATAACAAGGAAGAGAGCCTCAGTATTTTCGTGTAAAAATGGAGAGGAGGGAGGGCTTAAAACAACATGGTGGTTTTAGATTTTTACCTTGTTGTTATGCCCCTTCTTTGGTGTTTCTTGGTTGTGGTTTTTGCTCCAGAACAGGGCAGAGAACAGCCTCATATATGGGCATGAAAGAGCAGAGAATGGAAGCGTCAAACTAGCATTTTCAGACATGCACCTATAGCAGATGTATGTGGTGTTTTGAAGTAGGTTCCCTTACCTTTGTAGCTTAAGGAGTTCTTCTATGATTTTCACTATCTTCAGCTGGTGTAGAAGTCCTCCAGGGAGTTCTAAGCCTTGAAGAAAATAGAGGGAAATTGATGTGAAATGGAGCTGTAGAAACAAAAGGAAAAATGTAAAAGAGGTGAGTTCTTACCTCTTTGACTTGTGTTGCTACTTGCTGTTGAAAACCATGAATGAGGGGGAAGATGTGGATATGGATGCTACCGTAATGAGAGGGAAGTTTTGATCTGTTCGAAATAAGAAGTCTCTGGTCACATATGCCGATCTACGAGAGGAATCAAGAAAGTGCTCAATCTGCGGAGAATATGTGAGATTCATAGGAATCAAAGGAAGCAAGCAGGCAAGGCAGAAAAGAAATGGCAAACGACTGCAAATAACCGATAACTTTCTGAAGACAAGAAGATAGATCAATAACGAAAGAATTCGTAACCTATCAGATAATCGATCGAAGAATCCTGAAACGACCGGATTAGAAAATCCTAGAAGTTCTTATCCCAATCGCGTCCGTTTATGACAAGAAATTGCTAAAACTCTACTCTCACCCTTACTCCAAAACTATTAGTTGTTACGGTAATTATACTCCAACTCAAATAATGGATAAATATATGCTAAATGTATTTCTTTCTAAGACAGGAAAGAGGCGACGAGAGATTCAAGGGATTCTCCTTGAATCTGATTAGAGCAGGAGTTGGAGAACCTCAGAATAGGGATTCGCCATTTGGTTTGCCAATTTTTGATTTCCAAAGATAGGACGGTGCTCAGACTACCTCAAATTACGCTTCGATGGTGCCCAAAAGGAAGGGAGAAAAGAAGCTGGGAAGGCGGTGCAACAAATTACCAATTTCAACATTTCCAGCACCAGGTGGTAACCCCAGGCAATGTCATTCAGAAAATCAAGCGGTGGCCTGATTGCTTCTAGAGTCATCACTTTCTTTCGGTAATTTGCACCGGAAGCTGGCCCAGGCAAAAACCGGGGTGCGGAATTTAAAAGAGGAGGATTTCGGGTCACGGCTGTTTCTAACACAGGATGCCACACTCAGCACCAGCCTCGAGCAACACCGCAGCCTAACATCAGGCACCGGGTGATGTATTTGGTCGACCTCGGACGAGCACCATCATGGACAACATCAGCGTTTTAAGGACCGGGCGGCATGCCAGTCTTAACTCCACGCGGCCTTCTTGACCGGACGGTGATCTTCTCCAACCGGGCGACAAACCTTCGAGAGACCGGTTGACAACCTTCAAAAGAAAGATACGAAGAATTCTAGAGCGCAACTTCAATCCAGGAACTAGATTGACCGGGCGCCAGTGGCGGACCCAAAATTTTAAATTAGGTGTGTCAAACTTATAAATTAATATTTTTGAAGTATAACAATAAGCTTTTATATAATGTTATATTAAATTTGTGACCATATTGACAATAGTACTAGTCGTATAAGATCTATTAATTAAAATAAATTAATTAATTATTAAGAATGGTAAAAACATATTATTTTTTAATCAAAAGTTAGTAAAATATCATTCACTTATTAAAAAAACTAAAAGAAATATATTGAGGTTGACAGTAGAAATGTTAACCAACAAATTAAGTAATAACAACTTTAGGGCCTTTGTTGTTTTTAGAGGGTAAAAAAGTGGGAAAATGGGGAATGCAAATAAATCAAGATTAGAGAAAATAAACAATATAGGCGACGACGAAAGACAAAATACAATTAATATATACAACCACTAAAACAAAACTAAAAATCTAAAAGCAAAATATAAAATACACGATTGAATAGTGATTTAAAAGTGACATACAACTATATTAAGGTCATTCTTTAGCCTTGAACTCAATTTATTTTAGTATATTAGATGATATTTTGTAAAAAAAAAATAAACAAATTGCATTAAGCATATTTGACTCAACTATTATTTATCCAAAACATGAGTGTCAAATCACCAAACTAAAATGATTAGTTATAATATATAAATAAATTTTAGTTTTATTATGAATTGCATGTGTGTTAGTTGACACACTACGCTCTACATTGGGTCCACCCCTGCCCGGCGCAACTTAAAGACAGGAGCAAGATTGACCGGACGATGTCCTTCAAGGGAGCGGTCGACGTCTTTTTAATGACCAGTCGATATCTTAGTTTAATTTGATGTTTGCAGAAAGTAGCTACCCAAGCGAAGTAACAAAGCCAGGTCGGTCGACGAAGCCTTGAACGAATAATAGCCTAATGCCAAGGAGGATGGTGGAAATCGAGTTCGATCAGCATCGCCTATCGAGTGCCCAAGCGATTTGAAGGATGCTTCCCGAGAGACCGGGTACAGGATGATACTACATCGGACTCAATATTGCGACCAGTTGCAACCAGAATGGCGTTCCCAGGCGTTCTCTTGATTGCACGGTTTCTACCGAAGCACCACTTCAATTTACAAAAAATAAGAGTCTAAATCATCCCGTCTTTCCAGACGCGTGACATCGACCGGGAGTTCCACCCTTGCCAGCCGCAGGCTCATTGGCTAGAATTTCTTCGACAACGACCGAAAGCTCCTTGACCGGAAGCCGGACGACAACGACCGGAAGCTCCTTGACCGGAAGCCGGATGACAACGACCGGAAGCTCCTTAACCGGAAGCCGGACGACAACGACCGGAAGCCGGAAAACAATGACCGGAAGCCGGACGACAACGACCGGGTGCTCTTTGACCAGCCGTAACTTCAGGCAAGGCGCGGCGTTGACCGGGCGTAATTCCAGGCCAACACAGCAGTGACCAGGCGTAGCTCCTCTTTGACTCGTGGCCGGAGGCGTGTTGCCCAAGTAATGGCATCCTTGACCAGGTGGTGGTGCTGTTAACCAGGCCACAACCTCCCCAACCGGGCAGCATATAGGATGACCGGGCAGCGATTCTCTTCAAAATGACCGACCGATGTCAAAGTGACCGGTCGACAACCTTCGGGCAACCAGGACTCTCACTTTGAAATCTAAAAGCCTGTCGTCACTGGGATGCTCTTCCAAGAAGCAATCAAAGATTTTCCCATACTCAGAGCAAATTGATAGATAGCTCAAGCAGGCCGGGCGGCATCAATTTGCTCAAATCTGGACATCACCCTTAGTTCAGAGCCAAGCACAGACACCAGTAGCAAAATGAAGAAGGGATGATAAATTATAAAGACAGCTGAGGACGCAAATCACTAAGATAAGTCCATTAATCTTAAAACTCAGATGATATTTATGATATTGCTAAAACACGTCCGACATATCCAAACAGCATCTATTTTTTTGTTAAAATAGATCGTGCTTCTACCCCTACATAAATGCTTATTTTCCAAACAAAATTAAAAATAGGCGGTGCATAAGCACACGCCATAAATGCTTCTGATTATAGATGATGAACCTTAGTGGCCAAAAGCAACTTACACTTCCAAAACTTCTTTTTTTCTGATCCCTACAACGCTAAAAAGAGGTTTAAGCGAGTATTTTTGACAATTTTAGTTTGCAAAATTCTATAACAGTGGAACAGTGTTTACTTGCTGTTTAGTTGTTGTTTTGCTCCCTCACGCGTGAAAACATAGTTTCAGCTACAATAATGAATCAATTTGGGCATCTCATGGTAAAAACACTTCAGTAGGAGCATGGATATTGCTGCCCAATGGAGCTGGATATTTTCCTTGAAACTTCATCTCTAGTTTATGCTATGAACTTATTCAGATACAATAGCACAAACTTGGTTTGATCTTTTGTATTATATAGTGAATTACCGACCTGTTTTGAGTAAACGATTGCTCTTTCCTTTAAAACAAAATACAATAGCAGTTTTCAATTAATGTAAAACTATAAAAGCAGAATTCTGGTGCAGCCTTGCTTTCATTACCATTCTAAAAAAAAAAAGAGAAGTCCTTTCATTACCATTCTCTCTCTTCCTGTGGTACCATCTTAACTTTGTATCATTACTATTTGGTTATTAAACTCATTTCAAGTAGCTTTCTATCTCCTGAAGTATATAATTTCACTTCTGACTTTTACCTCTAATAAAGGTTTTTAACACAATAGTCTTGATAACCAGTAAAATATGGTATCCTGAGCCTTTGCCCCTGTCTGTTTTCAGTAAATTTTGTTATATCTTTAGTAAAAGTGGTGTGTGATTGTATTGAACTACTTTTGCATTAAGCACAAGCTGTGTACAAGTGTATAATCTGCCTTAAGCTCAATTAGAGGTTGTGACAGAAATGATAACCATGCATCTCACGGGTAATCTTAGGGCAGGATAAACAAGACTTTTTGCTACGTTGGTCATACTACTTGGAGTAATATAGTTTTCTGGTGGTTCAGGGCATCAAAAATTGCTCCCTTCTCTATCTATTTGACAGCATTGTTTCATGACTCATAAATTAGCTATCATACTACTACACTTCAAAATTACATATTTTAGCCTCTGTTTGCATGTGCGGATCGGTTTGAACTTAGTTTCAATAAATCTGGTTGTTGATGCCGTACTGGAACTTGGTTCTTGGATACATATACATCTTCTGTCTAAATTTTTATTAAGGGTAACCGGTACTCGCCGCAGTGCTTCCTGTTTTTTGTATTCTTCCGGCAAAAAATAAATGTTGTCATTCCCTCAAATCCCTTACCTTTGTTTAAAATAAAATGCAAATCTGGCAAATGTTTGTCTGTACCTGGTCCAAATCCTTCCTTGTGTTAATCTGCACTGCTTTAAAAATTACACAAGATTGAAATTTGGGATGAAATCTGTCTATTCTTTACGCTGCTATGATGCTCATTGCATATATTTTGTTCTTATTTTGAGCCATCTTTGTACAATTTGTTTAAAGGATCAAGTATGTGTCATGGCTGTTTATGTCCTCTCATCTGAAAAAAGCGTCAGCGTTCATTTATGAGCTGTCAAATTTAGTTATCTATGATAATTGTTGCCATGTATTCAATATCTTCTCTAAAAAATTTCTAACCACGGTTACATCTTTAGGCACAACTTTCTGCAAAAGCTTCTACTCCCAGCTCGATCAGTATGCTACTTTAAAATCTCCCCATTGTTACGGAAGATGGTTGGAAAACAAAGAAGAAGAAGAGGGAAGAAGCCGATTGAAACTCCGATGGGCTCGTCCTCAGAGCACCGGGCGAAGGTTCTTGTGTTTAGTCTGGGTGGTCAAAGAAGAAATGATAGCTCAGTTCAGTCTGAACGATGCCTTTAAGTGTGGGCAAAACCTCAAACATCAAAAATTTAGCGAAGAAAAATCAGTAGCAGAGAAGAAGCATTGCGCTGAACTACAAAGAGAAAGGAAACACTACGGTGCGGCCCCATTCACAGGCCATTACCTCCGTCGGAAAAGTACAAAGAAAAGAAATCAAATGACAAACGTGCAGCGAATGTCTTGATCGCGCCCGGTCACAGATTAAAAAGTATAGTTTGAATATTTCAAACGCCTAACATCGAAAAATTGTTCTCACTCTCGTTCAGAGGGGTAGATGTGGTGGAAGAAGAATCCGGTCCAAAGGGCTAGGCCGTGTCCAACTCTCAAAACTAGGGAACATTGTTCAAAGCTTTTGTAGATATCCTGGAGATCATCACCGCCCGGGCGATGGTTCCCTAGCAAAAGTGTAAATGTATGATGCTGGGAAGTATAAAGTGAAGTCACAAGGCAATCTCCGACCCACAATCAAAAAGGGCTTTGACTGGGAGCACTAGTCCAGTCTAGACCAAGCAGAAAATATCATGGCCCGGACGACATACTGGTGCAGGTCCAGACAAAGTGTCCAAGTTCATACCATTTTTTCTACAAGCTACACCAACACTTATCCCTTTGCTTGGAATGTTTTAATGTCAACAAAATTTCAAAAGTATCATCAAAATTTGTGGTGCTTTCATAGGCCTTACGGTAGAAAGTAACACCTACAGGCTAACATGCCTTGAAAAGTAACACCTACAGGCTAACATGCCTTGAAAAGTAACACTTACAGGCTATCACGTCATGAAAGTAACACCCGACCAACGTGCCACAGGCTATCACGCCTTGAAAGTAACACCCGACCATCGTGCCACAGGCTATCACGCCTTGAAAGTAACACCTTGGGCTATCATGCCCGGCCATCGTGCCAATTTGGGCTATCATGCCTGGCCATCGTGCCAATTTAGGCTATCATGCATGGCCATCGTGCCAATTTGGGCTATCATGTCCGGCCATCGTTCCAATTTGGGTTATCATGCCCGGCCATCGTGCCAATTTAGGCTATCATGCCCGGCCATCGTGCCAATTTAGGCTATCATGCCCGGCCATCATGCCAATTTGGGCTAACATGCCCGGCCATCGTGCCAACCAAAAACCTATCTCTGGATCCATCAGGAGCTCTGGTCGCCTGTAATGGGTGAATTGTTAGGTGTGGGACGCCACACCATACTTGAATCATAAGTACCATCATTTGACTAGCATAAGCAAAGTTGGGAAAATATATTATCTCTTTTTTCCCTTTAAAGAAATTATCATCCTTTTGCTAGCATAAGCAAAGTTGGGAAAATATATTATCTCTTTTTTCCCTTTAAGGGAATTATCATCCTTTGGCTAGTATAAGCAAAGATTTAATTATCATATTATTTTCCCCTTTTTAAAAAGGGAATGGTTCTTATTAAAAGAACCATTGTTCTGGACTTCTAGATTTCTGGCCTTCTTAATTATTGCATATCAAAGATCAGAGGATTTATCCATCGAGGAGGTATTATCTCAAAGATATATGTCCTACAATTTCCAAATTTATCAGATGCACTTGTGGGACTTTGGTTGTACTAGTTTTACCAACCTTTTTTGTAAGTTCATTTTTCTTTGTAAAAGCTAAAGAAAAAGAACTTGTGGGACTAGGAAATAGGAGAAAGGAAAAGTAGAAACAATGTAGATTTTTACATTTCTTCTTTTTGTAAGTTCCACTTTTTTAAGTGTTAAAAAGTAGAACTTGTGGGACTGATGAAGAGGGCACAAATATGACGAAGACAGAAGAGCTAGGACGACCCAGATCTCGGGCCCCGGCCCAAACCCCGGGCCTCCTTCAGGACCCTGTTCAGGCTCCAATTTGGGCACCAAGCATCAATCCAGGTCCTAGGCCCTATGACCGGGTCCCACATCCCGGCCCCGCACTCCATGACCGGGTCCCGCATTCCGGTCCCGCCTTCTATAACCGGGTCCTGTACCTCGGCCCCGCACTTCATGACCGGATACTACATCCTACGCTTTTGGACCGGAAGGCTTTACAAAGAGAAAAGTGCCGAAGTTAGAAGGATTACTCCAATAAAGTGATCCCACATGTACAAGGGTTAAGAGATAGACTTCACCCTAGAAGGTCTATAAATAGAAATGAGAGGCTCATTTGTAAAGGGACACAATATTAGAAGAGAGAGAGAGAACCCTAGAAATCTCTCTAGGATTGTAATACTAAAGAAAGGAATAAAGATGTTGTCAAGGAGTGGATGTAAGCCGGATTATTGGCCAACCACTATAACTCTCGGTGTTCTATTCATTTGTCAGATTTGAGGGACAAATTATACGTTTTCAGGTAGCACTCCTACTTGTTGTTTTAGTCGGAATGAAGGAGAAGAGAACTCACTACTACGGTTGCAGTGCTGTAACACCCCAACCCGAAATCCAATAACTGAACGGCGATCACTCCCAAATAAAATACAACTGCAGCGGAAATAAATACAACAATCGGGCGGTATTACAATGCCGTTGGCCACCCTTGTGACCAACAAGGCTAACTCCAAATACAATCTCCAAAAGTCACGGTCTGAATAATACAATCCGAGATACTAGGAATCAAACTCTAATGTAAAATACTTAAGTAAAAACAAGTCTAAAGAGACTCCCATAGCTTGAATCTACCCCACCTACACTCGGTGTGGTAATCTTCTCAACTTCAGGTACCTGAAAAATGGGGTGCCCCCAAAGGGGCTCAGCAAACAATGCTGGTATGGAAAACGTGCAGCCCATCGTCTACCGGGCCACACCAACTACTTTGTCGAACACATGCAGTTCATTTTTATAAAGCTGTAAACAAGCATAGTCTGATAATAACAAGTATCCATACAAGGACAATAATGTCACATAGAACAAGACACAGAAGGTCAAGTTAGCTGAACTGAAATCTCTTAATGATAGTCGGTCCACACAATGGGACTGACAGGTATAACTGAATATCTTAAATAGTGGAGGTATAGTGACCTCGTTAAGATTGAAAGGTTGGGTATAAAAACCCCAGGAGATAACGTAGTTAACCCTGAACTGAGAGGGCGTGGGAAATAGATCCCACTAGAGGAATGAAGTCTTCCTCAAACTGAAGGGCATTAGAAACCCGGAGGAATAGAGTCTTCCTCCCAACTGAAAGTTCCGTCGCGACGTAGATAGGAGACGACCTGAGACAGGTACAGCTCCTGTAGCATGCATGGCCAGATCCAACTGGGCTCCTCGTTCTCGTAGTATAGAGTTGTTAAGTGTCATATAAAGACGTTAAACAAGAACACAATGTGTATTGTCAATTATCACGTTTAGGATAATGACGTTTGTTATAAAGTGAAGTTAGTGAGAGACTTGAGTACAAGTCCTCGGTATACTGAAGCGCAGGTATTTAATCCACTGGTATAGTAGTGTTTGTATGCGTGGGACATACACGTAGTAGTCAGCATCATTCACGCACATAAAATAATACAACAGCGCACAAGAGTAAACAACATTTTACATTAATTATCTTGGTCGTTATTCAAACAACAGATAGCACACAAGCCGGTGTAATCCGGTAGAAAACAGGTTGCAAGAATCCCATACCGTTCACCGTAGACTGTACTTGTTTAATTCCCGGTCAACGTCTGGTCAAACAAAGTCCTAGAATAGGATTAACTGAGAGGGTTAATTTATGTTACCCTTATATAATATCTATTGGATCTTTCAACAAATCTCGTATTTGTTATTTCATGTGAGGTTTATTTCTTTTAATTACCTCATGATTTAATGTATAACTTATTTGTTATTCCTTTTTGATTTATTTATAAATCCTTTAATGTACATATATGTATTCATATATTCATGTACTATATTTGTTGTTTATTTTAATTGTCTAAGTGACATAACAACTTATAATTTTCTTAACTATATTTAAATGTCTTACAATGACATAATATTCTTATAATCTCATTATTCTCCTTTTGTCATAAAAATATTATTGTTTTCTTTAACTTCCTTATAACTATATAAGCCATAGTTCTAATTCCATAATTCCTTTAATTAAAATTCTTTCTTCTAATTCCTCAAATATCCATAGGACCTATATTTATTTAAATCTAAATTATTACCCTTATATTTCGGTTATTTATAAATCAACCACATTAATTCATAAACTTTATATTTAAATTCTAATCTCATTATATTATAGAGTTTTAACTTCTTATTTAGCTAAATTACATAGTCACACTAATATTTTGGTATATAGCTTTTAAGTACTATAACTTTCAAAATAACAACTTAGCCCCTTAAATTCTCGGCAATAATATTTTATTTCCCATAATTACAATTCCACAAAACTTATAACTTTGCATAATGCCTTATAAACTATAGTTTTAATTTTAATTCTCCATAAATGCCGAATATATATATAAATTCTTAAATTACCAAACTAACCCCAAATTTCGGCTTTGGTCTTGAACTCTCCATTAATTACATTTTCACCCCAAAACTTTATAATAACTTCTTAATACTTATAAACTAAAGTCTAAATATTAATTCCTCAAAATTTCAAAGGTGAGCCTAATAAATCTCTTAATTATGAATTCGCCCCTTTTATGTTCTAAACTTTCATAACAACTTTTATAAATTACATAATAGCCCAAAACTTTAAAATTATTTTAACTTGTTTAAATTATCTAAAATTCATAAACTTAATTCCTAACCTTATATTATATATACACCAAATACCCCTTTAGCTCTCGGCTTTCACAATATCACTAAATTTGTAAAAATTACATTTAAGCCACTAACTTAATTAATTAGCCATTTAAGCTCTAATAAATATTTTTATCAAACTTTATGATATTTTATATACCTAAGTAGGTCATTAATACCTATTTATCAATTAGTACATTCGGCCATATTTATTTGGTGACCATATAGTATATAAAAGTGGATTTATATGTCATAATAATTATACATAAATTCATAGGAGTTATATAACTCATGTAAAAATTATTGTAATGTCTTATATAAATTCTTAGCTCAAAATAAGCATTTTTGCCCTTGAATTTCGGCTGTAATTTATTGTAACATAAAATTTTGTGACACAAAAATGTGTCTTAAGGTAAATATTTTCTATATAAGTTATAGATTGTATTTTTGGCATATAATACCATATAGTTTCGGTTTAATAAACCTAGGAGATGTACATAATTTTTGTATAATTTTTAGAAGCTTAACAAAGCTTATAACATAAAGATTTACTTAGTAAACTTACTTCTTAACAAAGGTGGTTAAGTGCTTGAACTCTTCTTGAATCTCCAAGCTTCTCCAAGGTAATTGATGCTCCACTTCGGTTTATGCAAGTGGTGAAGGAGTTTTAGGAGTTAGATCTTGAATAAAGATCTTAAGTAGATTTGTAAGTAGTTTTACAAGATTTACCTTAGACTTTTCTCCTTATAATTCGGCACTCCTAAGGTGGATGAAGAACAAGTTTTCCTTCATCAAAATGAAGAAGAAAAGAACCTTAGAAGAAGTAGAACTTGGTTACACATAAAAATGTGCTTTAAGGATTTTCAAGCATTAAAACTACCTTAAGATAACCTTGAGATGCTCCTTGGATTAATGTTGGTTTGAACAACCTCCTTGGAGAACTAATGATGCCGAACACTCTTGTTATGCTAGGAAGAGTTTTGCTTCAAGACTTGCAAGAAATGCTAGGAAATTACCTTAAAGATGAAGATAGAAGTTAAAACTCCATTAATGGACTTAAGAGCTTCAAAGGAAGAAGATGAAGCAGAAGAGAGGAGAGAGCCTTACCAATTCGTGAGAAGAGTGCAAGGAGGAAATGAGACCTAGCTCACGTAAATGCAAGAGAATGACTTGGAATTGATTTTTGTTTTCTTTTTAATGTCAAATGACTATACTTTTCCTTAGTTTATTACATGATTATTGGCTCAATAAATGCCCTCTTTCCAGCATGAAAACGGCCATGTGGTGGACAAGCAAGAGTTGGAAAAATAATGCTAGAAGACAAGGTAAGAAAAGGTAAGTTCTTTTGATTTTTCTAATGTTATAACTTGTCTTCTTCCTCTCTTGTATGCACGATTTAGGGTCTGAATGGGGCATTTGATCGGCATTCAGCTAAGAACAAGCAAGGAAGGTCACTGCTTAAGAAATCAAAAGGCAAAAAGAAAAGGAATCTACTTTTTGCTTTTAGCATTTGTTTTGTATCTAGCTCACATGGCCTTGTTCCATGCCTAATTTCGACAGCTCTCTGGTCAAATGAGACCTACATACTTTGCATTAAGTAATAACACATGGGAAGGTGAGTCACCATGTTATCCTTTTAAACTTTAAAGCAATTTTATACTAGTTTTTGCTCTCAAAATCGGCCCCTATAGAGAGCCTTGTTGACTAGTCACACCAACTGATTTAGAAGGTCATTTTAACCCTATTTAAGATTACCAATTCGTGGCATGTCAAAAACTACAAGGCAATTGCGTAAAACGCGTTTTCGTGACACCCGAAGGTGTGTTTTTGTCTCTAAGGAAATTTGGGAAACCAATTGTTTTTATGAGTTCCAAGTGTTTGTAAACACTTATTATAGTAAATAAACATATACTAAGATGTTACATTGGGTTATATGGGGTTACATCACCCGTGACATAATTTACGGGCCATCGGGACACACCGGGCAAAAAGGAGCGCTAAGAAATCCTCCTGTTGTTTTTGCTGAATTTTGAGAAACCACTTCGTGGGTTCTCTTTATAATGGTTAATAATGATGTTAGGAACTCAAGGAATTAATTTTATAGGAGTTCGTGCCACCTCGGCACTCCTCCGGACTTTTCGTGCTTTAAGGGCGTGCGTGAGCACTCCCGAGCGTTTTGCGTTTTTGACTGAATAGCTTAGGGAATATATTTATATTCATATAATAATTGTATGACCATTTGGTTTGAATATTAGAGGGTCATACAAGGTCATGTTTGACCATATGCTTCTAAGGCGTTTTAGCGTTTATGGAGAAACGACTGTTTTTACGTAACGTTCTCATGCATGGGTTTGCATGCGTACGTGAAATGATTATAGGATTATTTCCATTAAATAATGTTTAATAATATTATTAGATTTGGGGTATTTCAATCTACCCCCCTTAAAAAGGACTTCGCCCCGAAGTCTCATATCTAAATTATAAGGTTGTGGGGAATCAAGTTCCACTAAGTATCCACAACTCAATCTAGTTTTTAGGGATCAAGTCCCAAGTCTCTATATTCCTAAGTTCACAGTGTACATCAAACACAACAGGAATACTTTGGAACATATAGTGTAATGTAATAACACAGTCACTTTTCATATCAAATAGTGCAGTGTATGCACATACTTTCATTGTAGTGTAACAAAGTACACACAACAGTAGAAGTACAAAGTATTCAGATACAGTGTTACACAAGAACACATACAAGACAAAGTGTCACTGAATATACTGAACAGTGTTCACAAGAACACATAAAGACAAAGTGTCACTGAAATGCACAAAAGTGCAACAAAATGCATACTAAATTCACAAACGAAAAAGGCTCTACCCCCCAAAAAAAGAGGGGTACCCCCGTACCCTAGACTAAAGTGTCTAGTCGGTAAATAATGAGGGAAACTTCGCTCGCATATGCTTCTAGTTCCCATGTGGCCTCTTCCACATCGTGGTTCGACCAAAGAACCTTTACTACTCACAGATTTGTTTCGGTATCTCGTGTCTTTCTGTCTAAGATTCGTTGCGGTGTTTCCACATACCGCATTGTTGGTTCTAATGAGAGTGTCTCTGGTTGTAGAACATGAGAAGGATGAGGCATGTATTTCTTAAGCTGAGACACATGAAAAACATTGTGTACTTTGCCCAACTCAGCTGGCAAATCAAGTCGATATGCCACAAGGCCCACCCGCTCTATGATAGCGTAGGGTCCTACAAATTTCGGCTTAGCTTGCCCTTTTGCCCAAATCGGAATACACCCTTCATGGGTGATACTCGTAGAAATACCTGGTCGCCAACTGCGAACTCAAGGTCTCGTCGCCTCTCATCAGCATATGATTCTGTCTGTCTTGTGCTGCTTTCATGTTACTTCTGATTTGTTGTACTTCTGCCTGGACTTGCTCTAAGTACTCAGGCCCAATGATGACGGTCTCACTAGACTCGTCCCAGCACAATGGTGTGCGACATGGTCTGCCATATAAGGCTTGGAAAGGTGACATCTGTATAGAGGCGTGATAGCTGTTATTGTATGCAAACTCGATGAGATGTAATCTATCTATCCAGCTGCCCTGGAAATCCAAGGCACATGCTCGTAGCATGTCCTCTAAGGTCTGAATAGTCCTCTCTGACTGACCATCTGTCTGAGGATGAAATGCTGTGCTAAGCTTCAATTCAGTGCCAAGTTCGCGAGTAGCTCGCCATATCGTGAGAGAAATCTAGTGTCTCGATCTGAAACAATAGTCTTAGGTACTCCATGATGTCTGATAATCTCCTGCTCAAATAGTTCTGCTAACTTTGGCACTTTCCAAGTGTCTTTCATCGGAATAAACCTAGCAACCTTAGTCAGTCGATCAACAACAACCCAAATCATATTAAGGCCTCCTCTCGTAGGTGGTAGTCCCACCACGAAGTCCATGGAGATATCATAAAACTTCCACTCTGGACTGGCATAGACTGTACCATACCTCCGGTCGTCTATGTTCGAATTTCACTTTCTGCAAGTGAGACATCGAATCACATATTCTGTCACGTCGCCCTTCATACCACTCCACCAGAAATACCTCTTTAGATCTTTGTACATCTTAGAAGCTCCTGGATGGACAGATGTGGAAGAAGTGTGGGACTCTCGAAGAATATGCTCCTTTATATCTGTGCTGTCTCTGGGAATACACAATCTGCCCTTCAATCTGATGAGTCCATCATCATGTAACTGGAACTCATATTTTCCACCCTCAAATGTACCGTCAGACAACTTCTGACTGATCTCCATCATTCGCTGATCACTCTGCTGTGCTCTACGTATGTCGTCCATAAGACTCGAGCTAGCCACAATGGCGTTTAGGGAATGTGCTCGTCGACTCAGTGCGTCTGCTACAACATTAGCTTTCCCTTCTTTGTACTGCAAATCAATGTCATAGTCCTTAAGAAATTCAACCCATCTTCTTTGTCTCATGTTTAACTCCTTCTGGGTGAATACATACTTCAAACTCTTGTGATCCGAATATACGGTCATCTGGACACCATACAGGTAGTGGCGCCAGATCTTCAATGCAAAAACAATAGCTCCAAGCTCCAAGTCATGTGTGGGATAGTTTTCCTCATGTTTCTTCAACTGTCGGGAAGCGTAGGCGACTACCTTCCCATTCTGCATGAGTACACACCCTAATCCCCTGCCTGATGCATCACAGTAAACTTCATAACCCTCTGTGCCTTCAGGTATAGTCAAAACTGGTGCTGATGTCAAAGCATTCTTCAAAAGCTCGAATGAGGTCTCACATTCAGTAGTCCATGTGAAAGGTGCGTCCTTCTTCATTAAGCTGGTCATAGGTTTGGCTATTTTGGAGAAGTCTCTGACAAACCTTCTGTAGTATCCTGCTAAACCAAGGAAACTCCTGATGTCCGTAACTGTCTTTGGCCTAGGCCAAGTGCGAACTGCTTCTATCTTTGCTGGATCCACTGCGATCCCAGCATCTGAATGACATGTCCTAGAAAGGACTCTGTCCAACCAAAACTCACATTTGGAGAACTTAGCATAAAGCTGGTTCTCCCTTAAGATCTCAAGTACGTCGGAGGTGACTCTCATGCTCTTCCTTAGACTTTGAATAGATGAGGATGTCATCGATGAATACAACCACGGTCTTATCCAACTGCTCTCTGAATAATCTGTTCATCAAATCCATGAAGACTGCAGGTGCATTTGACAAGCCAAAAGGCATAACTGTAAACTCATAGTGGCCATACCGTGTTCTGAATGCTGTCTTTTCTATGTCTTGCTCCCTGATGGGTATCTGATGGTAGCCTGATCTCAAATCGATCTTCGAAAATACTTTTGCTCCTCTCAACTGATCAAACAAATCATCAATCCGTGGTAGTGGATATTTGTTCTTCACCGATACTGCATTAAGCTCTCTGTAATCAATACATAAACGAAGGCTTCCATCCTTCTTCTTCACAAATAGGACTGGTGCTCCCCAAGGAGATACGCTAGGTCGTATGTATCCCTTGTCCAATAAATCTTTCAGCTGCTCCTTCAGCTCAGCCATCTCTGCTGGTGCCATACGGTACGGTGCCTTAGCTATGGGACCGGTACCTGGTAGTAATTCGATGGAGAACTCTACCTCTCTGGATGGCGGTAAGCCTGGAAGTTCCTTTGGAAAAATATCTGGAAATTCCGACACCACTGGCATAGCTGGATCAAAGTCAGGGTCGTGCTCCACATTCTGAACATAGCATAGGTATACTTCCTCCTGCTTCCTGACGTGCTTGTACATGGACATAGCAGATATAACTTTTATAGACGGTGCTCTAGGGCTCTGACGGTAAGATACTGTCACTCCTGATGGGCTCTTAAGTAACAGCCTGCGCTCTGCACAAAGAATGCGGCCTCTGTGCCGCCCCAGCCAGTCCATCCCGGCTATAACATCGAATCCTAGACCTCTGAACTCAATAAGGTCAATAGGGAACTCCTCCTCCTTAATGCTGATAGTGGCTCCTCTATAAAGACGAGTGCAACTGATCTTCTCCTTAGACGGGAGTGCCACCTTAAAATCAGGTAACTCTACAGCGTCTAGCCCCAACTTCCCCGCAAGCGAAGGCGAAACGAAAGTATGTGAGGCTCCGGAGTCGAACAGTACTAATGCATCCACTCCATTAACCGGAAAGGTACCAGTGAGGATCGCGCCACCCTTGCTGGCCTCCTCCTCAGTAAGAATACTTAAGGCACCTTCCGTCTCCTTAGTACAACCTAATAACAGAATCTGAGTAAGTACTTTGATATATGATGGGGCCTAAAGACATTCACTTTCATAACAATAATGCTTCATTGATGAGATGATCTCCTTTCAGATGTCCAAACAATTACAATACTAGTACTTTCTAAAAGTCAAACTTAATCTTCCTGGTTTCATGTGAGTGGTGTTTATCACTGTCGAAGGTGCTGTGTTCAATTTAATCCTTTTAATTCCATGGTATAGCAACCTTGACTTTCCACCCATTACTAAAACATCTCCTGAACTCAATATGATTTTCCTTGCAAGGTCCACACGCTTCTGCTCGCCATAAAGGAACTCTGCGTCATCTCCAATTGACAAAGACAATACTGGTATCCCCTGATCGAGGGACCCTTGTGTCTCATCATTGTCCTGATGTAGACCTAAACGGCCTCCTTCTTCATAGAAGTTGATGATACATAGATCAGCCCTTAAGTTGGAAACTGGATCTTCTTCTAGTTGCTGAGCTGTATTAGCTGCTTGTTCCACAATTTGTAAAAATTCTTCTGGGATTTTTGGCACTTGTGCTCCATCTCCATTTCTTGTATCCTGGTAGGTCTTTGAGTAAGGATTCCAATCCTTTCCTAAGCACATCATTTTCAGCTTCATCTTTGATCCTCCTGGAAATTCTGGAGTGTAGAACCCTCCTGGTCCTGCTCCCAATTCGTGACATTTTCTAATGATTGCAATTTGTGTCTCCGGTGTTAGGTATCCTTTGAGTAGTATCAAACCTGGTTGGATAACCTTACATTGTTCGTTCCCTGGTTCTTGTACTTTGATAATGTTTTCTCCCAGGGAGGGCGGTGAGGGGATAGGAAAGCATATCTTATAGCTTCCTACGTGGTTTAAATTTTACTAGTGAGTTTTACTAATTCTTTCCTACTCATTTAGGCAATCCAGGCATGCAAGCACTCATTCACATCATCCATTGCTCAATAATAGGTTCACATGGTTTAGAAATACCTGGGTTGGTAGAAGGACCAGCCTCATCTGAGCGGTCCATGACATGTAGGGCGGGTCCCGATGCTGGGCCTTTGCCCTTATACCCCTGAGCTTGGTTTGTTGGTGGAGGGCGAGTATCGCTAGCTCCATTCTTTTGGCCTGTGTTTGGCTTTGCTCCCGGGCGGTAGTTCCTGCTCTCCGGGTTTCGGATACACTCGAAGGCACGATGCCCGAGTATCGGACTTGTAGCGGCACATGACTTTCTCCCTTGGCGTCTACGCCGGGGTGATCCTTTCCGCACTGTTTACAGTTGAAGCGGCGGACATACTTCTGGCCCGTGTTTGAGCCATGTCCAGAACCTAATACAATCAAGATTAATTATACAATCCAACGGTACTGAAGTAATCACAAAAGTTCCAAATCTAACTGTCTGATTAGAGTGCCTACCCTTAGATGGGTAGGTTTTCTGTGAAGTTGCTGCTCCGTGGGTTCCTGACTGGGGGTTCCCAGTAGTTTGGTTCCCCTTCCCTTGGTAGGACCCCTGTCCTTTATGATAGGGTTTGTTCCTTTTGTTGGAGTTCCCCTGCTTGGCATCTTCGCCACCAGGTCCGTCCTTCCTCTTTTGGGAGCTCAAAGCATCCCTTCTCTTACAAGTGATCTCCACAACGGAGGCAGCATGATAGCATTCCTGAAATCTCAAGGTATCAATCTCCAAATCTCCCATGACGGGGTATACTATGTAATAAAATTTTCAACTGTTTGTGTCTCTCCTGTTTTACCTGTAAACTGGTGGGGATGATTGGTCCCATCCCAAACTGAAGTCGAGGGCTCAGTCCCCGTAGAACCGGTCGACCAACACTTGGTCTGAGTATCCTATACCGGGTAGTAGCCGGAGTAGTGAAGTAAACTTGGCATAATACTCATCCACGGTCATTTTCCCCGTCTGCTCCAAGGCGTCAAACTCCCTAGTCTTCACCATTCTGGTGTGGGCCGGGTAGTATTTGCCTCTCAGTAGTGTAGTGTAATGTCCCCAAGTAAAAGCTGGGTCATCCAGGTGGTCGGCTTTCACCATGTTCCACCAATCTCTCGCTGCATCCTTCAGATAAAAGGCTGCAAGCCTTACTTTTTCCCTAGCTGGGACTGCAAGCGTCTCGAACGCTGTCTCCATCTCCATGATGTATGTCTCTAAGTGAGCAGGGTCAGTCTGCCCCTTGAATGCAGTTGGCCTCAGATCAGCCAAACTCTTCACCCAATCTCTCTCCCTGGGTGGTGGTGGTGGAGGTAGCTGCTGCTGCTGTGCAACCCCCGCCTGTGCAAATGCCTGAGCGATTAAGGTGGCAATGTCTGCCAGCCTGATGTTTGGCTCCTCATCAGCCTGTCCACGTCGTCCTCCTCTTCCTGACATCTGCAGGATGTTGAGGTATATTAGGCACTGTGGTCAAAATCTTGGTCTTGGATAGTAGTCTAAGTAAAACTAACTTAAACTCTTTTCAATACTATCTCTCAACCCTTAACCTAAGTCTTAGATATCCTAATCTCGGTGTATCCTTGTATCCAGAGCGTAACTACGCTCTGATACCACTTTTTGTAACACCCCAACCCGAAATCCAATAACTGAACGGCGATCACTCCCAAATAAAATACAACTACAGCGGAAATAAATACAACAACCGGGCGGTATTACAATGCCGTTGGCCACCCTTGTGACCAACAAGGCTAACTCCAAATACAATCTCCAAAAGTCACGGTCTGAACACGAATACAATCCGAGATACTAGGAATCAAACTCTAATGTAAAATACTTAAGTAAAAACAAGTAACTATAAGTAGACTCCCATAGCTTGAATCTACCCCACCTACACTCGGTGTGGTAATCTTCTCAACTTCAGGTACCTGAAAAATGGGGGTGCCCCCAAAGGGGCTCAGCAAACAATGTTGGTATGGAAAACGTGCAGCCCATCGTCTACCGGGCCACACCAACTACTTTGTCGAACACATGCAGTTCATTTTTATAAAGCTGTAAACAAGCATAGTCTGATAATAACAAGTATCCATACAAGGACGATAATGTCACATAGAACAAGACTGCAGAAGGTCAAGTTAGCTGAACTGAAATCTCTTAGTGATAGTCGGGTCCACACAATGGGACTGACAGGTATAACTGAATATCTTAAATAGTGGAGGTATAGTGACCTCGTTCAGATTGAAAGGTTGGGTATAAAAACCCCAGGAGATAACGTAGTTAAACCCTGAACTGAGAGGCGTGGGAAATAGAATCCCACTAGAGGAATGAAGTCTTCCTCAAACTGAAGGGCATTAGAAACCCGGGAGGAATAGAGTCTTCCTCCCAACTGAAAGTTCCGTCGCGACGTAGATAGGAGACGACCTGAGACAGGTACAGCTCCTGTAGCATGCATGGCCAGATCCAACTGGGCTCCTCGTTCTTGTAGTATAGAGTTGTTAAGTGTCATATAAAGACGTTAAACAAGAACACAATGTGTATTGTCAGTTATCACGTTTAGGATAATGACGTTTGTTATAAAGTGAAGTTAGTGAGAGACTTGAGTACAAGTCCTCGGTATACTGAAGCGCAGGTATTTAATCCACTGGTATAGTAGTGTTTGTATGCGTGGGACATACACGTAGTAGTCAGCATCATTCACGCACATAAAATAATACAACAGCGCACAAGAGTAAACAACATTTTACATTAATTATCTTGGTCGTTATTTCAAACAACAGATAGCACACAAGCCGGTGTAATCCGGTAGAAAACAGGTTGCAAGAATCCCATACCGTTCACCGTAGACTGTACTTGTTTAATTCCCGGTCAACGTCTAGTCAAACAAAGTCCTAGAATAGGATTAACTGAGAGGGTTAATTTATGTTACCCTTATATAATGATCCTATTGGATCTTTCAACAAATCTCTTATTTGTTATTTCATGTGAGGTTTATTTCTTTTAATTACCTCATGATTTAATGTATAACTTATTTGTTATTCCTTTTTGATTATTTATAAATCCTTTAATGTACATATATGTATTCATATATTCATGTACTATATTTGTTGTTTATTTTAATTGTCTAAGTGACATAACAACTTATAATTTTCTTAACTATATTTAAATGTCTTACAATGACATAATATTCTTATAATCTCATTATTCTCCTTTTAGTCATAAACAATACTTATTGTTTCTTTTTAACTTCCTTATAACTACATAAGCCATAGTTCTAATTCCATAATTCCTTTAATTAAAATTCTTTCTTCTAATTCCTCAAAATATCCATATAGGACCTATATTTATTTAAATCTAAATTATTACCCTTATATTTCGGTTATTTATAAATCAACCACATTAATTCATAAACTTTATATTTAAATTCTAATCTCATTATATTATAGAGTTTTAACTTCTTATTTAGCTAAATTACATAGTCACACTAATATTTTGGTATATAGCTTTTAAGTACTATAACTTTCAAAAATAACAACTTAGCCCCTTAAATTCTCGGCAATAATATTTTATTTCCCATAATTACAATTTAACCACAAAACCTTATAAACCTTGCATAATGCCTTATAAACTATAGTTTTAATTTTAATTCTCCATAAATGCCGAATATATATATAAATTCTTAAATTACCAAACTAACCCCAAATAATTCGGCTTTGGTCTTGAACTCTCCATTAATTACATTTTCACCCCAAAACTTTATAATAACTTCTTAATGACTTATAAACTAAAGTCTAAATATATAATTCCTCAAAATTTCAAAGGTGAACCTAATAAATCTCTTAATTATGAATTCGCCCCTCTTTATGTTCTAAACTTTCATAACAATTTTTATAAATTACATAATAGCCCAAAACTTTATAAAAAGTTATTTTAGAGCTTGTTTAAATTACCTAAAATTCTTAAACTTAATTCCTAACCTTATATTATATCATAATTACACCAAACACACCTTTTACTCTCGGCTTTCACAATAAATTCACTAAACTTTGTAATAATTACATTTAAACCACATAACTTAATTAATTAGCCATTTAAGCTCTAATAAGATATTTTTAATTTATCAAACTTTATGATATAAGTTTATATACCTAAGTAGGTCATTAATACCTATTTATCAACTAGTACATTCGGCCATATTTATTTGGTGACCATATAGTATATAAAGTTGGATTTATATGTCATAATAATTATACATAAATTCATAGGAGTTTATAACTCATGTAAAATTGTAATGTCTTATATAAATTCTTAGCTCAAAATAAGCATTTTTGCCCTTGAAGTTTCGGCCCTAATTTATTTGTAACATAAATAAATTTTGTGACACAAAAATGTGTCTTAAGGTAAATATTTTCTATATAAGTTATAGATTGTATTTTTGGCATATAATACCATATAGTTTCGGTCTTAATATACCTAGGAGATGTACATAATTTTTGTATAATTTTTAGAAGCTTAACAAAGCTTATAACATAAAGATTTACTTAGTAAACTTACTTCTTAACAAAGGTGGTTAAGTGCTTGAACTTCTTCTTGAATCTCCAAGCCTTCTCCTAGGTAAACTTGATGCTCCTCTTCGGTTTTATGCAAGAGGTGAAGGTGTTTAGGAGTTAGATCTTCAACAAAGACCTTAAGTAGATTTGTAAGTAGTTTTACAAGACTTTACCTTAGACTTTTTCTCCTTATAAATTCGGCACTCCTAAGGTAGATGAAGAACAAGTTTTCCTTCATCAAAATGAAGAAGAAAGGAACCTTAGAAGAAGTAGAACTTGGTTACACATAAAAATGTGCTTTAAGGATTTTCAAGCATTAAAACTACCTTAAGATAACCTTGGGATGCTCCTTGGATTAATGTTGGTTTGAACAACCTCCTTGGAGAACTAATTGATGCCGAACACCTCTTGTTATGCTAGGAAGAGTTTTGCTTCAAGACTTGCCAAGAAATGCTAGGAAATTACCTTAAAGATGAAGGTAGAAGTTAAAACTCCATTAATGGACTTAAGAGCTTCAAAGGAAGAAGATGAAGCTAGAAGAGAGAGGAGAGAGCATTACCAATTCGGTGGAGAAGAGTGCAAGAGAGGAAATGAGACCTAGCTCACATAAATGCAAGAAGAGAGTGACTTGGAATTGATTTTTGTTTTCTTAATTCTTAATGTCAAATGACTATACGTTTCCTTAGTTTATTCAATGAGTTATTGGCTCAATAAATGCCCTCTTTTCCAGCATTGAAATCGGCCATAATGGAGGACAAGGCAAGGTGGAGTAAAAATAATGCAAACTAGAAGACAAGGTGAGAAAAGGTAAGGTATCTTCTTTTGATTTTTCTATGTTATAACTTGTCTTCTTCCTCTCTTGTATATGCACGGTTTAGGGTCTGAATGGAGCTCATTTGATCGGCATTCATGAGCTAAGGAACAAGCAAGGAAGGTTACTTGCTTAAGAAATCAAAAGGCAAAAAGAAAAAGGAATCTACTTTTTGCTTTTAGCATTTGTTTTGTATCTAGCTCACATGGCCTTGTTCCATGACCTAATTTCGACAGCTCTCTGGTCAAATGAGACCTACATACTTTGGCATTAAGTAACATAACACATGGGAAGGTGAGTCACCATGTTCTATGCCTTTTACAAACTTTTAATGCAATTTGTATACTAGTTTTTGCTCTCAAAATCGGCCCCTATAGAGAGTCTTGTTGACTAGTCACACCAACTTATTTAGAAGGTCATTTTAACCCTATTTAAGATTATCAATTCGTGGCATGTCCAAAACTACAAGGCAATTGCGTAAAACGCGTTTTCGTGACACCCGAAGGTGTGTTTTTGTGCTCTAAGGAAATTTTGGGAAACAATTTGTTTTTATGAGTTCCAAGTGTTTGTATACACTTATTATAGTAGATAAACATATACTAAGATGTTACATTGGGTTATATGGGGTTACATCCACCCGTGACATAATTTACGGGCCATCGGGACACACCCGGGCAAAAAGGAGCGCTAAGAAATCCTCCTGTTGTTTTTGCTGAATTTTGAGAAACCACTTCGTGGGTTCTCTTTATAATGGTTAATAATGATGTTAGGAACTCAAGGAATTAATTTTATAGGAGTTCGTGCCACCTCGGCACTCCTCCGGACTTTTCGTGCTTTAAGGGGCGTGCGTGAGCACTCCCGAGCGTTTTGCGTTTCTGACTGAATATAGCTTAGGGAATATATTTATATATTCATATAATAATTGTATGACCATTTGGTTTGAATATTAGAGGGTCATACAAGGTCATGTTTGACCATATGCTTCTAAGGCGTTTTAGCGTTTATGGAGAAACGACTGTTTTTACGTAACGTTCTCATGCATGGGTTTGCATGCGTACGTGAAATGATTTATAATAGGATTATTTTCCATTAAATAATGGTTTAATAATATTAATTAGATTTGGGGTATTTCAAGTGCGAAAGGAAACGAAGGATGAGATTGAGAGATATAGCGTGTGAGTGTCTAGGCTGGGGGAAGGAGAAGAAAAGCGCTGTCGTTTACAGCATGAGAAAGGAAAAGGGAAGGCATGGGTAGAAGAGAAAAATTAGGAAAGTGGTTGTACTTGCATGTACTTAATTACTTGTTTATTTAATCTATTGTTTAATCTTGTCTTTTGTTTCTTTTTGTTGTGCAGGTGACTGGCAGTAAACATAATGGATGGAGAATTTGAATTATTTAACTAGTTAACATTGTAACACCAATTGTACCTAGATACATATATGTGACTATATTAATATGTTACATTGTGGCTTATAGTATTTTTTTGTTTAAAAGTGTATATATGGGCATATATATTGTAACTAAGGTTATATAGAATATATAATGTATTTGTATAATTTATGGAGTGATATTTTACGGTATTTAGCACATGTACTAATGTTTACATGTAATATTACATTTAGGAGTTAGTTTCTCCTTAATAATGTTTTCTCTTTGATTTGAGATTCAGTGTATAGTCTAATGTCTATTTGGACTATATATACATTTTATACAATAATTTATAACAATTATTGCTCATGATTTAGTTTAATCCTTATTAATTAAGGTAATAATTATTCGGGGTATTTCAGTCTACCCCCCTTAAAAGGACTTCGTCCCGAGGTCGTCTAAGTCAAATATGTTCATAACTACCCAATGTAACCCAATAATGTATATCTATTTGATATACCGTTCACAATATCATTTCCGTTCAATATGTATATATGGATGTAAGTGATCCATCAACATTCTATCATTTCTAAAGTGTAGACCACTTCCCGAAGTTTCTATTAGTTCCATTCCATCTTTTACCAAACATAAGAATATATAAATCACAACGCCACTAAGGACGTATCCATCCAATGTATAACATATACAAAAGCATCACCATACATCCAACAATACCAATTATTGTAACACCCCTACTCTAATTGGCTCCTAATCGTCTTACTTAACATAGTAATCGCAGCGGTAATCTGAACAATTGAACTCCTAGTGTCACCATTCTCACTCGCCCATACGAGTAATAATGTGTTTACTGATATATTCATAATATGAAACAATTTCCCACAGTGATAACAAGAGATAGATTTAACTTTCCGTTCCAACATAAATACAACCCTAGTGAGCATTCTAAGTATCCCAGTCCTATACATGTTTCTATGTTCGAATCGAAATACGACAGTACAAACCTAAACAACAGTTACTACATTACCCAGCGTGTCCTGCTCTCTGTCGAATCTGGAAGCTGCATACCTGCAAAATATTTATTTGTGGTATGGAATCATCCCCTGCTGAGTATGTTACTACATGATTGTCATGCCCCCTCAGACCCTCAGTTAATTGGTCGAGAGCATGCAATTCATTTTCATGCATGTAGTTTAATATAAAAACTGTAAAAAGCAATAAATATTTTACAGTAACTCAAATAGCAAACAAGCCCCCGGCTTCACATATCACACCACAGTAAACCACCTGAAACCGTCGCAACGCATTTATGAGTATGAAGACTCCACTCCACCAAACACTTAATGTAACACCCCCAAACACTGGCCTAGGAGTTAGGGGTATTACACGCCGCGTATTATTACATAATAACGCAAGGCTCTAATAAACGAACTTAAACAAATAATCAAACAAGGCCCAAACGAATACTTGAATAAAGTATAATCAAAATGATGTCGAAACATCCCAAAATCATTACAAAACCCACCAAACGAACTAACAAAAACGGAAGCTAACTGAAGAGGCCCAAAGGCTCAAAGTCAAACACAAATGTCTCAAACGAATCGAAATAACAAAGCAACTAAACTCTAGAAGCTGAGCAAAGTGACCCTCGCTGATCAATCTGCAATGTTAGATAAAGTAGGGGAATGAGCAAACAACTATGCCCAGTAGATGACTAACTTCATCAACCAGCATGCTCAAAACAGTTTAAGAATATAATCAAATCAGAAGGAGTCGAAAGGAATCCATAATCATGTCAGAAACAGAAGCAGAAGTCCATACAATAACGGACTAAACAGAGTCAGATACAGACAGAATTCAGAAAACAGAGCGGGACACTAGTTGATCACAGCATACAGACAGAACGAGCAACCAGCTCGTGAACAGAACGAGGAAACCTCACTCGTAAACAGAACAGGTGGAACACCTGTGAACAGAACGGGGAACATCACCCGTGAAACAAAAGGATCCTACATAGCGCGCTACGAGACAGCTAAACCAGCCATCCAAAGGTTCAGATACAGAGATAACTAGGTCCCAAAACAGAAGCTTAAAAACAGATAAGCATATGTGCAACCATTGCACCAGAGAGCAGATAGGAAACTGAGAAATCAGAAGGGCATCCAACCCCGTAAATAGAAGTCACAGAATTCAGAAGCTTGTTGAAGGCTATTAAATCATAGAACACATAACCACGTGCTCAAACATGTATAAACAGATAGTATTTGGAAAGAGGAAGCCAACGCTGCAAACGGCACTCAAAACGGAGCTCAAACGAGCAAGTTATGGCGAAAACAGAGAGGGGTCCGAACTTGTGTCCTAACTTCGAAGCTCGGACACAAGCGCAGACTCAAAATAGAGGGGAAAATCAAGATGACCGAACTTCGAAGTTTGGGCTGAAGTTCGGACAGTTTTTCGGAAAAAGTATGTGGTGAAGTCCGAGCTTCAAAGCTCGGTTTATTTCAGAAAACAGGGGTGTCCGAACTTCAAAGTTCGGACTGAAGTTCGGACACCTGCAAAACTCGAAAAATAAAAACATAACAGAGGCATGTCCGAACTTCAAAGCTCGGACTGAAGTTCGGACAGCCCGAAAAATGCAATTTTCAGAATGAAAACAGACGCGAACAGAAGCTTCAAACAATGCCAAATTGTCACAGAAACACAGATTTTGCAGAAAAACAACCATGGGGTTTTACACAATTAAAACCACATTAAATCAGAGGGATCGAGCACCACAAACGCAAGACAACACCAATCACTTAACAACAGTTTAAACACCCCATGGGTGAACACACTAGCTGAATCCGCGAGCCACCTACCTCTTGACAGCAGACTAGTCCCTTCGAATTTGCACAGCAATCGATCCAACGCAGACACAGCAGCACGCAGACCCAAAATGCAATCAAAACAGCCACTGAATCTCTGAATCTGTCTACGGATTTGCAGAGCACGCCAACAGTAGATGAATTCGACAGAGGAGGAGAGAAGAACCGCTGATTCATAATCAGATTGCAGAGAATGAATTAGAACATGAAATTCTGCACAACTGAAGAACTGAGAGGGGCTGAATACTATACCTTGAACAGAATGTGAATCGCGACGGAGAAGATGAATTCACAGCAGAGATTCCAATTGCAGAACTTCAATCACGGAACTTGGGCACTCGCAAGAACGTAACTTCTCTGAGAGAGAGAGAATGAGAGCAAGGAAGGAGGAGCGTACTGTCGATATTCAAAACTGACGGAGTGAAGGGAGTCGTGAGAACGTGATTAGAAGATAGGGAATTAATGGAAAGAATTAGATTATTAGAAGGAGAATTAATATGAGATTAATCTTACCAGAAAATAGAACGAATGGGGAAAAAAACCTCCTCGTCCCCAACTTCCTTAATAAGGACTTCCATGTCCTAAATTCAGAATGAACCAACTTAACATATCATTGAAGCGAAATAAAACTGCAACGAAACTTTGGGTTATAACACTTAATAGTTTATATTTGAGTACAGCGACTCACTCGACCAGACTCACAACAATCCACACACGAGTACAGCGACTCGACTCAACCAATTCACAACATACATATGAGTACAACGACTCAATTCAACCAATTCACAAACACACATACGAGTACAGCGATCAATTCCACAAATCCACTAACATACATCACATAACCACATAGCATAACCAATGAACAACAAGGCAAAACAATGAGGATTATAAACAAGTATAGATTCTTGTCTTTGGCATACAAGCCCAAATAATGTTCGCCCACTGTACAAGCTAATATAGTTGTTCGTAATTTTTCAGGCATACCTAATGACAACGTCTCGTTAAAACGACGTGTCTCTAAGTTACCTATCTCTTATGGCAGGTCACCCATGGCAGTAGCCACTCCAGCGGTAGAGTCTCCGACCGATGAACCATCTGTAGTCCGTTGGAATTTATCTTGATACTTACGAATACCCACACGGCATCCTAGTATCGTTAATTAATCACAATTCTCACCAAGAGCCACATCCTCTTGATTAACTTATCTATACCATCGCATCGAATTACCATTTTCCTAACACAGCTGACTAAGGTCGTTAGTCCAATCCTGAGTATGTCGACTCAGGATCCAGTGTTAGATACGAGAGCGGCGTTAAAAAGGCCAATGCTCCGTATATAAGTCTCAGATAATATATATATATATATATCTTATTATCCCAATGCTACAGCGTTTTACTTACGTTCCTTATTTACACATATAAGATAGCACCATTATCGCTAGTTCGTTTTATAATATAGTCATATATACGAACAGTACTATTATCGTACAACAGTAATAATAATAAAGCAGCATTAACACACAACTCATGCATATTAATTCGCACAAGTAGACATTCAATCTTAGCACAGATTTTCACACAATGTCTGAACTGAGGAAATCCTCAAAGACAATCAAGCCACATAATAACATACCGTGCACCGGGATTATAAAACCGTGGAGTATGAATCATCTAGGTCTGATGCTCCTCGTGACGTCTCTAATAGTCTAGTAATACGCAACACTACAGATTAGCATCCCGTATAACAACATTACTCTACGGTACCCCGTACCGTCTCTAATCCCCCCCGGTTCATTCCTCGTTATTTTGTAACAACGTTTGTCGGGTTTTGGTTTAACTTAGGATTAGTAAACACTATATTACATGCATGGTTACGTCGTTGTATATTAATATACTTAACCTAAACGTTTGTTATCGCATGTAATTTAATATATATTTGTATATTATATAGTTTGTCACTATATTGCACATATAATCTTGATCATATATTATACATCTCACCTTAGTATTTATTTTCCTAAGGTTAGTTTCTCCAAGTGTAATGTTGTATAATTCATATTTAAAAATACTTCGAATTATATAACTTCTTATTATTTCATGTACGTCATTACATTAGAATTTCCTTAACTAATGTTTATAATTCTTTTCTCCTTATCTTATATCATTTTACTTATGATATTATATGGTTTATTGAACTACATATTGTAATTTCTCACTCCATAACATATATTTATTTATATATATGTATTATGGGACCATTTATTATATGGTAAGTCTTTATAGTATATTCATTCTCTTTTAATGAATATTTCTTACATTATAAATGTTACAACCTTTATAACATTAAAAACCATATTATAAATTCTTATTCTAAAATACCCATTATTACCGAACAACACTCATGTTCTTTAATATTTACAAAATCCACCACATATTTATATAATGTTACATTATAGTTATATAACATATATTATGACATTTATGTCATTAAAACATTTATAACCTATAGTTATAAAATGTTACAAAATACCGAACAGACCATATGGTTGTCGGTTTTATTTAATCTCACTAAACTTTCAGAAATTACAAAACCACCCTAAATTATATTTCTTTGTTACACTTATAATATATACCTTATATTATAATCTTTAAACCTTAATATAATTATAACCTATGGTCATAATCCTTTATAATTGCCGAATAGACCCTATGGTCTGTTCCAATTTAATTCTCACCTCTCAACTTTCTATATTTACCAAATCACCCCATTTTATAACATATAGTTTCCTAATGTCATTAAAACTATATATTATACATATATCTCATTAAAACCTCATATATAATTCCAAAAATTACCAAACTATTTCAAAAGGTTATAAACATCATTTCTAACCTTATACTTTCAGTGTTCACGGTTTTTACCCCATACGTTACCCAAATGTAACAATGATATAAAATATCATATATTATACTTATATAATTCATACTAACTCCAAATTTAACCAAATAAATTCCTAAAAATTCCAAATAACTCATAGGTGTATAAAATACCATTTCATACCCAAAACTTTTGGTAATCTAATATATACCCCATATGTTATGTAATTTTTACAATTTAATACATAAGTTAATATAGGTTGGTATTTAATTCAATAATTCACCAATTTGGTCAAAGTCTCCTATATAGTCAACTTTGACTTCTAAATTCAGTTTTTGAGCCTAAACTCTTAGTAATTACAAGGTTTGCCCCAAAGTTTCCCATATTTACAATTTTGACACAAAACTTTATTAAATGTTATAATTTTTATTTAAATTCATTTTAAACCCTATATTTCACCTAAAATAGCCCACGGCTTCATATTTTTATTGTAATTACCGATTGACCCCAAAATTTATGCTAAGTGCATAAATTAAATTAAATAAGCTTTTAAACTTAAATTAATTTGGCCTAATAACATGACCTTATTACAACTTTGCATTATAACATAAAATTACATTTTAAATGTCTTAATAATGCTGTAAACTCTCGGCCCTCACACTAAGTTCTCCATTATTTACAAAACTTCCACAAAATGTCAGAATTTAACCATTATGTTAATTAAATCACTTAAATGACTAGCTTATATTATCTAAGTCATTTCTGGTCACACTTAGGTTAAAAATAACCATTTAAAATACTCCACACATGACACATATATTATATGAACTTAGAAATCATATAAACATAAGATTAAGGCATTTATACCTTGATTTAGGTGCCTAAATGCTCTAAACCCTCACGGCAGCTTGGAGGAGAAATTAGCTCAGCACTTTGCATGTTTTATACAACAAAATAAGATATGGTTACACTCCAAGCATGAGCTAACCATAAGGAGCAAATTAATGTAAGATTTTAAGGCAAATATTACCTTAAAATGGAAAGGCTAACTCAAGGAACTTTCGGCCTATATACAGAACACCAAAGGGTGTTAAAATCACCATAAAAACATGGGGAATACCAAGATGACAGCAAGGTTGTAACACCCCATCCTAAGCCAAACGTGGTTATCGCAAAACTTAACACTTAATCGAATTCATCGCAGCGGGAATAACAAACACCTGGACCTTGCCACGGTCTGATCGTTAGAATATACCGGCCTTATCAATTACAACACTTATCCAAAATAAACAACCGACCAAACGCCGTCAACCAAAATACCACCAACCAACCGAGTATAAGTACTAAGTCATAATCACAACCTTACATTAGTTTCAATATAAACAGACGGGAGCACAAGCGCAACCCGTACTCAAAATAAACAACCCATCCTAAGTCTAACCGCTCCTACTCTCGTGGTGCGTCTTCATGGGCCTCTTACCTGCAAGTGTCAGCCCCAGGGGGTCAACACGAATGCTGGTACTCCCCTCATGGCCCCCAGGCTAACGGGCTACGACACTAATTGTCGATAGCATGGAAATTGATTAAGTACACAAGCATGGATGAAGTGCAATAAACATCAATCCACAGATGAACATACATAGTTCACACTAAATGAACGACACAAGCGTTCCTTATCAAACGGGTTAGTACCCCCTCCTTAGTCCTGATTTCCTTAACCTCAGTTCCTTATCTTACCTCAATCTTAACCTCAACTTATTCTCAGTATACAAACCGTTCCTGGAAGGGAATGGTTGTAGCTTAATCTCAAACCTAGGATTTAGGTGATCCTACCGCACCATCTTAATGCCACCTACCCTGGACGGGAGTCCAGCGTAGCTAAGCCGGCAACCGGCCCTAGGCTACAAGTCCGAAGACAAGTCCTTAAGCGGAGGGCGGATCTGATTCAGATACCGTCCCCTTTTCCTTAGCATGCATGACCGGAGTCAGTCCCGGGTTTCCTCACTCAAGTTCCAGTTAGTAGAAATCTTAAACACCATGTGTTAGTTAAACCTTAACGGGTATTAACCACAATCACCAATACTTAACTCTTATTCTAACTCAGTAAGTACTAAACTCGGTTAGTAACAATCTCAAGTCTCGTGGGTTAGTGTAAAGAAACACATACACAACGAGAACAAATATAACCGGTTGCATGCTTTATCTTGTCTTAGTCATAGAAAGTAAACAGATAGCACACAAGCCGAGGGACACCTCGTTAGCAAGCAGGTCACAAGAAAGATTGTACCGTTCACCGTCGATCGTCCCGGTTGTTTAATACTCCTCCGGTTTCCAACTTTCAAGTCCTAAAATATCCATCCAACTTAGATGATTAAGTATCTATACATTGCTTAACTTATTTAACTTATTTAACCCTTAGTGGTCCCCAATTAGCACTTCTTAAGTCTTATAACTTAACCTTGCAACTTAACCTTAAACTTATGAACTTATACTTAACTTAACTTAATCCCCTTGGGTTCTTAGGTTTCTAATCATCATTGCCCTACCATGGCTTACCCTAATACCAATCATCATCCTTAGAATTTCAAATTTCTTTTTTTTTGTTTTAGGCTCGACCGAACTTACCGACCGACCTTACCCAAGGTCGGTCCATTCCAGAACATATTACCGTTTGAAAATTCTACCCCCACCGACCTTGCAAGTCCAGTCCCCAAGGTCGGTCCATTCCCGAGAGTTTTCCCCGTGGGAAATTTGAGCTCGACCGAACTTGCCAAGTCCGGTCCCAAGTTCGGTCGATTCCAGAGACTTATCCCGTACAAAATTCTAGGCATGACCGACCTTGCAAGTCCGGTCCCCAAGGTTGGTCCATTCCAGAGACTTAATTCGTACACAAAATACAAGCCCGACCGAACTTGTAAGTCCGGTCCCCAAGTTCGGTCGGTTCCAGAAACTTTCTCCGGCAGTGTAAACTGAGCTCGACCGACCTTGCAGGTCCGGTCCCTAAGGTCGGTCGGCTCCAGAACCTTGTTTCTAAATTCTCATTTAACTCCAAACTTTCCTCATATATCCTAGTATGTTCTAACCTCATTTGGGCACCTCAAATACACCTTAAGCCAACCACTAAACCCTTTAAATCACTTACCAACATCCACCTTAGCCATTATGCATTTTCCCTTGTAATCATGCCAACACTTGTAATGTTTTTCACTAGGTTTCTATGTGGTGGTTCATACCTAATGTAACCACTATGCCAAATGCTTCCTCACCACTATAACATCATCTCCCAAGCATCTTTCTCCATCTAAAACTCTTTTATGCATTTACTTAAAGTTCCTTCACAAGCTTATGCTTCCATCCATCTACACATTTTTTCCTTCCTAGTTGTTTACCAACATTTGCCTAAGTCCTAAATACTCAAGTACATTCTTTTGATTCCTAAATCCTTCATAGTGATGCCTAAGTCATTATAAACCATTTAAACACCTTAATCCCACCCTTTTTCATCAAGACAACCTCTAGAACTTCCTAGTACTTCCTTAATCATGAATCTCCTTAGAACATCTCAAACACTTAGGTTCTCCTCTAAATTTTGCCATGGGTTCTCTAGTATATAGTTACATCCAAACTTGGTTTTTCACCATCAAACAACCAGATCACTTAAATCTCATCACAACACCTTAACACACAATTTACACTAAAACTACACCACATCATTACATAGTGTATAAACTTAAATGCTTGGCACTTAGGCCCTTAAATGACAATAATCTTAACCACTGAATTTCCACATATATTTGCCTTTAACCTGCGAATACACACAACAAGGCTCCCATTGAAATAAAATGCTTCTTGTAATTCATCTCAACATTGTTTGACTATCTCTTTTCTCATTGGCTCCTTAATCACAAGTTCACAAGTATAGTCATTGTTCTTTCTCCTAGGTTTATAACCCCTTTTCCCAATGTAATCTCTACACTAAACTCATCACATATCCAAATCCCATCCCTTAAACAATAAAACACCTTAAGGTAAGTAATTTACCTTATTCTTTCACAAGCTCACAAACTTCCCTCCTTAGGTTTTTCCTTGCTCAATCTTGGTCACCACTTAAACTCTCCTTGCCAATGTTCTAACCAATATCCAATGACTCCAATGAGTACTAGATAATACATTAACCCTAAGGAACAAACCCTAGGTTAAAATGTGCTTTAAGGTATTAAGGTGATTGTTTTACCTTGGTTTCTCAAGACAAGCTTGGATATGAAGCAAGAAGGACCTCCTTTATCCTTTGAAGAGTAGAAAAACAAGCTAGAACAAGGCATTAAAATGAAGCCTCATGAGCATGTATTTTCGGTCATGAAGAAAAAGTGATGGAACCTAGATTTTCTTACACTTTCTTTACCTTCAGAGAATGGAGAAGCCAATGGAGTCTCCAAACTTGAGTTTCCTCCTCTAATGGTGGTTTGGCTTGGCACCAAATCAAAGCTCTTGAAGTTTTGAAAAGATAGAAAGAGAGAGAGCTTGAGCTAACTAAGAAGAATATGTAATTTGTTTTGGTTTTGGAGCTAAAATGAGTAAGTAGTGTACAAAGGAAGGTGGAGCTAGCATGGGTTGTTCTTCACGTCAATGGAGAAGGAGAGAGCAACTCAAAACCGTGGTAACCAGAGAGAATGAAGAGGTGAGGAGAGAGGTGATTAAAGGTGAGATATTTATGTTGCTTTACAAAAGCAAATAGTGACTAGTACATTTCTCTCTTATTTACTAATAATCTAGCTTACTCACATGGTGAGTCATCCCTTAGAAACCGGCCCCCATTAAGTAGCAAGGGGTTATTTAGTCTTTTTGACCAATTAGCTCACTTATATTGACTTATGTTTAAACTAGCTTAATTTGTTACTATTCACTAACCAAGGCACATATTGTGAAATTTTTGATTTCCCATTGATTTAGACTTCCTAATGTGATACTAATTAGTAACACATGTTAATTAAAGAGTAATGATGGACATTTAGCCATTCAAACCCATTTACAAGACAATTTTTTCAAAAATGTGCTTTAAGAGTCCTTAAAGCACATTTTGTATTTTAACTTGTTTTCAAGCTTGGTTTTCTTTGTTAACTGATTTAAAATGACCATTAGGATATTACTAAGGTCTTAGAACAATATTTGGGTACTCACCCAAGTCTCTCCAAGCTTAGAGCCGTTTTTGCTTAAACTGCTCTTTTTTGGTGTTTCTTATGTTTTTTTTTGATTATTAATGTTTGCTTAATGTTTCTAAGGCATTATTTAGCCTCCTTATAACTTAGTTTATCATTTAAACACCATATCTAAGTTTGGGGTATTTCAATCTACCCCCCTTAAAAGAACTTTGTCCCCAAAGTTCACATATATGCTTAACCATTCACGGTACTCAATTCCCTTAATCTTAACACCACATCTTATATTCCCATTCACACAACTCAAGACTCGAAGGTCAATCTCAAATACAATACATAAGTATTATACATAACTCAAACTTAACACCAAAGTGTAGCAACTTACACAAATTCACATCTTAAACAACCAAACAAACGACAACAAGTTCGTTTCCTAACTCAAAAGCGAGGAAGCTCTACCCCCCTTAAAAAGGGGTACGCCCCGTACCCTATACAGACGATCTAGTCAGTAAACAAAGAAGGGTACTTCGCCCTCATCTTATCCTCTAATTCCCACGGGCCTCTTCGACATCCTGGTTAGACCAGAGAACCTTCACCAGTCGCACTGACTTGTGGCGAGTGTCCCTAGTCTTACTATCCAAGATTCTCTGAGGAGTCTCCACGGATCTCATATTTGGTTCTAAAGTCAATCTCTCAGGTTCTAACACATGGGAGGGGTGGTGCATGTATTTCTTTAGCTGTGAAACATGAAAAACATCATGCATTTTACCCAGTTCAGCAGGTAAATTCAACCTGTAAGCAACCGGGCCCACCCGCTCCGTAATCTCATAAGGACCAACAAATTTCGGGCTTATTTGCCCTTCTGCCCAAACCTGAATACACCCTTCATTGGTGAAACTCGCAGAAATACCTGGTCGCCCACTGCGAACTCCAGGTCCCGTCGTCGAACATCAGCATACGACTTCTGCCTATCTTGAGCAGCTTTCATGTTCTCCCTGATTTGCTGAACTTCAGCCTTAACTTGCTCTAAGTACTCTGGTCCTATAATGACCGTCTCACTCGATTCATCCCAGCAGAGCGGTGTACGACATGGTCTACCGTACAACGCTTGAAAAGGTGCCATCTTGATCGAAGCGTGATAGCTGTTGTTGTATGAAAACTCGATCAGATGTAGTCTGTCAATCCAACTGCCCTGGAAGTCTAAGGCACATGCTCTCAGCATGTCCTCGAGTGTCTGAATAGTACGCTCAGTCTGACCATCTGTCTGAGGATGGAACGCGGTACTCAGCTTGAGTTCTGTACCCAACGCTTCTCTGGTAGCTCTCCAGTACCTCGAAAGGAATCTGGTATCTCTATCTGACACTATGGTCTTTGGTATCCCGTGATGTCTCATTATTTCTTTTTCAAACAACTCAGCTAATTTGGTCACCTTCCAAGTATCCTTCATCGGTATGAATCGGGCTACTTTGGTAAGGCGATCCACCACCACCCATATCATGTTGAGACCTCCCCTAGCAGGTGGGAGTCCAACTACAAAGTCCATGGAGATATCATGGAACTTCCACTCCGGAACTGGCATCGACTGTACCATTCCGCCCGGTCGTCGGTGCTCGAATTTTACCTTCTGGCAAGTGAGACACCTCAAGACGAACTCGGTAACATCTGTCTTCATCCCCGACCACCAGAAGTATCTCTTCATGTCTTTATACATTTTAGAGGCTCCGGATGGATGGAAACTGAAGAACAGTGTGATTCCCTAAGTATACGGTCTTTCAGATCCGTGTTGCCCCGTGGTATGCATAACCGGCCCTTAAGTCTGATCAGATCATCGTCGTGAAGTCTGAAGTCGTATTTCTGACTCTCAAAGGTACCATCTGTCAGCTTCTGTCTGACCTCCTCATGTACTCATCTGTCCTCTGAGCCTCTCGCACCTCATCAACCAAGCTGGAGAAAGAAACTAGCGAATGGAGTGAGTGTGCTCGACGGCTCAGGGCGTTTGCTACAACATTGGCCTTTCCCTCTTTGTACTGGAGGTCAATGTCATAGTCTTTCAAAAACTCTAACCATCTCCTCTGTCGAAGATTCAACTCCTTCTGAGTGAATATGTATCTTAAGCTTTTATGATCGGTGTAGATCGTCACACTAACCCCGTATAAGTAGTGGCGCCATATCTTCAAAGCGAAGACTACAGCTCCTAGCTCCAAATCATGTGTGGGGTAGTTCTCCTCATGTTTCTTCAACTGGCGTGAGGCATATGCCACCACCTTGCCATGTTGCATGAGCACGCAACCCAGCCCTCTGCCGGATGCATCACAATAAACCTCAAAGCCCTCTGTACCGTCTGGAATGGTCAGAACCGGTGCAGTGGTCAGTGAGTCCTTCAAACTCTGAAATGATTTCTCACAGTCAGTCGTCCACAAGAACGGTGCATCTTTCTTCATCAGACTGGTCATCGGCTTCGCGACCTTGCTGAAATCCCTAACAAACCTCCTGTAGTAACCTGCCAGACCGAGAAAGCTCCGGATGTCGGTAACAGTCTTCGGTCTTGGCCAAGTACGTACGGCATCAATCTTTGCTGGATCCACTGAGATCCCAGCATCCGAGATGACATGACCTAGGAAAGAGACCTGGTCAAGCCAAAACTCACATTTGGAGAACTTAGCATATAGCTGGTTCTCCCTCAATATCTCCAATACCCTCCTCAGATGTTCCTCATGTTCAACCTTAGATTTCGAGTATATCAAAATATCATCAATAAACACCACAACCGACTTGTCCAGCTGCTCCCGGAACAAGCGGTTCATCAGATCCATAAACTTCGCCGGTGCGTTCGACAAACCGAACGGCATCACTGTAAACTCATAGTGGCCGTATCGTGTCCGGAATGCCGTCTTCTCAATGTCTCCCTCCTTAATGGCTATCTGATGATACCCCGATCTGAGATCAATCTTGGAGAACACAGATGCTCCCTTCAACTGATCGAACAGATCGTCAATGCGGGGTAGTGGGTACTTATTCTTCACTGTCACTGCATTTAGCTCTCTGTAGTCGATGCAGAGGCGGAGACTACCATCCTTCTTCTTCACGAAGAGGACTGGCGCTCCCCATGGTGACACACTTGGTCTTATAAATCCCTTATCCAACAAATCTTTCAACTGTTCTTTCAATTCATTCATTTCTGCCGGAGCCATGCGGTATGGTGCCTTGGCTATCGGTCCGGTACCAGGTAGCAGCTCGATGGTGATACAACTCTACCTCCCGAGTGGGTGGCATGCCGGGCAGTTCCCGTGGAAATAGGTCGGGGAACTCCGACACTACCGGTAAGTCGGGGTCGAACTCGGGGTCTCTCTCTATGTCCTGTACATAGCAGAGGTACACTTCTTCCTTCTCCTCAATTCCTTATACATTGCCATGGCGGTGATGATCTTAGTCGAAGGCTCTCTGGGCCTCTGGCGGTATGATATTGTTACCCCAGACGGACTCCTGAGCAGCAATCTATGCTCGGCGCAGAGGATACGTCCCTTGTGCCGCTCCAACCAGTTCATCCCGAAGATAACATCAAATCCTAGCTCACTGAACTCAATAAAACTGACTGGAAAGTCTTCTCCTTAATTCTGACAGTGGCTCCTCGGTAGTAACGAGTGCAACGAACCTTCTCCTTAGACGGGAGCGTAACCGTGAAGTCGGGTAGCTCATCAGCGTCTAGCCCCAACCTGCTCGCGAATGATGCCGAAACAAAGGTATGCGAGGCCCCTGAGTCGAAGAGAACTGATGCCTCAATCCCATTAATCGGAAAGGTGCCGGTGAGGATAGTACCGCGGCGTCGGCCTGTGCCTCTGTAAGTATGCTTAGCGCACCTTCCGTACCGAGTCCATAACCTAATTGTGTTCACAAGCTTCATGAGTATTGATGGTATAACAAGAGTCGTAACAATTTATATGAACAACACTGTTATTTTATTCATAACCATCCTGTTTACAACATGTGCTTCAATCTTACATCTCATTCCTTATCTCATTCTAACATTACATGACTAATATTGTCTAAAGGTTAGGTTTAATCTCCCAGGTCTCATATGCGTCGCATTGATTACTGCTGACGGTGTTGTATTCACTTGATTCTCTTAATCCCATGGTATAACATCCTTGATTCTCCTCCCATAACTAATACATCTCCAGACTTAAGTACCAACTTATTTGCACGGTCCGCACGCTTCTGCTCGCCGTATAAAAACTCTGCATCATCCCCAATGGACCAAGACACTACGGGTATCCCTCTCGAGAGACTCCGTGGTCTCGTCCTTATCCTGGTGTAGTCCAAGTCGCCCATCCTTCTCGTAGAAGTTCACAATGCAAATGTCTGCTTGAATGTCTGGAATCGGTTCAGCTTCCAACTGCTGAGCGATTTCCACAATTGTGTAATAACTGGATGGAACTCTTCGGGTATTCCCGGTGGTGAGACTCCATCTTGCATCCTCGTGGTTTGATAGTTCTTGGCATACGGATTCCAATCCTTGCCTAAGCTCATCATTTTTAATTTCATCCTTGCTCCCCCTGGGTACTCCGGTGTGTAAAAACCTCCCGGTCCCATTCCTAGTTGACTGCATCTCCTGATGATGGCTATTTGCGCTTCGGTGTCAGGTATCCCCTTAATAAAATCATACCTGGGCGGATAACCTGACATTGTTCGGTTGGAAAGTCTATGGTTTCGATGTCGGTGTGCTCCGGGTTAGGTGTAAATGGTATTGGATAGCAGATGTTGAAGCTTCCTAAAGTGGTAGGTTATATCTTACTTAAGTTCTAATCTCATCTCATTCTTACTTAACTCAATTATTCACCAAACATGCATGATAATGCGGTAAGCAGGCAGTTTTATCACTAAACGGTTATAGCGGTACCTGGCCTCGATGAGGGTTCAGGCTCATCGTCCCGGTCCACCAAGTGTAGTGTGGGTCCCGACTTCTGGGTCACCCGTGGGTTCTTGTCTGCAGCTTGCTGCACCTTCCTCTGACCGTCAGATCCAGCTCCCTGATCGGTCTTGCCCTTGCCCCTAGTATCGGGCCTATAGGCTCTGCTAGCAGGGTTCCGGAAGCACTCATATGCTCGGTGTCCGTATACCCCCACAATAGTTGCACTCCACCTTATTCCCCTTGCAATCGAGCCCGGGGTGGTCCCTGTGACACCACCTACAGATGTAGCGTCGCTGGTAGCCACCACCGGCTCCCTTCTCAGTCTCAGATCCTGATCATTCACAATATCAATACTCATATCTCAAACGGTTACTAATTGTTTCTTAACTCAATCAATACCAATCCCTTACCCTTTGGCGCCCTAGAGCGTAGGGGTGTAGCTGTGTAAGCATACGTCAACTTCAATGGTTCTCTTCCGGAGCCTTCTCCTTTTCCTCCTTCCCTTTTTGGTTCTGATTTTTCTGGGCCTGAGGCTGGTACTTCTGTTTCTTGTACCCACCTTGCCCTTGGCTCTCTGTGCTCTTACCGCACTCTTCCTCTTAGCATTCTCCTCGTCCCTCAGCTGGACGGTTATCTCAACCTTAGCAGCGGCATGATAGCACTCCTGCTTTCCACAGTATTAGTCACTCTTATTCCTCATAATCTAAATCTTACCATTTACTTACTCGATCTCAATCATTCTCATTACCTGCAAGGTAGTGTAACTCGTCGGCCCCATGCCGTAGCGGAGTCGATGGCTAAGCCCGCCATAGAAGCGGTCCACCAGGATCTGGTCTGAATATCCAAGACCTGGCAGAAGACGGAGCAAGGCGGTGAACTCTGAGTAATACTCGTCCACCGTCATCTTGTCGGTCTGCTTAAGCGCATCCAACTGCAAGCGCTTCTTCGTCTGGACATGGGCGGGGTAGTACTTTGCTCGTAGCAAGGCGGTGTACTGCTCCCAGCCGAACTCTGGATTGGCCACATGCTCGGCCCTCACCGGCTTCCACCAATCGCCTGCCGCCCCCTTCAGATAGAAAGCAGCCAGACGCACCTTGATCCCAGCAGGGACGTCAAGGGTCTCAAAGGCGGTCTCCAACTCGGAGATGTACGCCTCAAGCTTGGCGGGATCGGTCTCCCCCTTAAAGTGTGCGGGTCGAAGGTCTGCAAGACTCTTCACCCAATTCGGTTCCCGAGGTTGTGGCGGTGGAGGTGGTGCACCCACACCAGGCTGATAGCCCATGTGCCCTAATGCGGCAGCCACGATCTCGGCGATCGTCTGCCCTCCCCGTTCTTTCTGAAGCATCATCGCCCTGGCCACGACCTCGGCCTCCTCTAGGACGTCCTGCCATCTGAACAAGCATAACTCACATTAGATTCGCATCCGCCACTGTTTCGGTTAACGAATTTATAACGTCCGTAGACGGTAAAGACGATCCACACTTATTAGTGGTCATCTGACTCTACTCACTCTAACTTCTCACACCCTTCACCCATCACTTATTCCTTAACTTATATCCTAACTCGGTGGTTTCTTATGTCCGGTATTTCTTGATCAGAGCGTAACTACGCTCTGATACCACTTTTGTAACACCCCGTCCTAAGCCAACGTGGTTATCGCAAAACTAACACTTAATTGAATTCGTCGCAGCGGAAACAAACACCTGGACCTTGCCACGGTCTGATCGTTAGAATATACCGGCCTTATCAATTACAACACTTATCCAAAATAAACAACCGACCAAACGCCGCCAACCAAAATACCACCAACCAACCGAGTATAAGTACTAAGTCATAATCACAACCTTACATTAGTTTCAATATAAACAGACGGGAGCACAAGCGCAACCCGTACTCAAAAAAAACAACCCATCCTAAGTCTAACCGCTCCTACTCTCGTGGTGCGTCTTCATGGGCCTCTTACCTGCAAGTGTAAAAACAGCCCCCAAAGGGGGTCAGCACGAATGCTGGTACTCCCTCTCATGCCCACCAGGCTAACGGGGCTACGACGACTAATTGTCGATAGCATGGAAATTGATTAAGTACACAAGCATGGTATGAAGTGCAATAAACATCAATCCACAGATGAACATACATAGTTCACACTAAATGAACGACACAAGCGTTCCCTTATCAAACGGGTTAGTAACCCCCTCCTTAGTCCTGATTTCCTTAACCTCAGTTCCTTATCTTACCTCAATCTTAACCTCAACTTATTCTCAGTATACAAACCGTTCCTGGAAGGGAATGGTTGTAGCTTAATCTCAAACCTAGGATTTAGGTGATCCTACCGCACCATCTTAATGCCACCTACCCTGGACGGGAGTCCAGCGTAGCTGAGCCGGCAACCGGCCCTAGGCTACAAGTCCGAAGACAAGTCCTTAAGCGGAGGGCGGATCTGATTCAGATACCGTCCCCCTTTCCTTAGCATGCATGACCGGAGTCAGTCCGGGTTTCCTCACTCAAGTTCCAGTTAGTAGAAATCTTAAACACCATGTGTTAGTTAAACCTTAACGGGTATTAACCAACAATCGCCAATACTTAACTCTTATTCTTAACTCAGTAAGTACTAAACTCGGTTAGTAACAATCTCAAGTCTCGTGGGTTAGTGTAAAGAAAACACATACACAACGAGAACAAATATAACCGGTTGCATGCTTTATCTTGTCTTAGTCATAGCAAGTAAACAGATAGCACACAAGCCGAGGGACACCTCGTTAGCAAGCAGGTCACAAGAAAGATTGTACCGTTCACCGTCGATCGTCCCGGTTGTTTAATACTCCTTGGTTTCCAACTTTCAAGTCCTAAAATATCCATCCAACTTAGATGATTAAGTATCTATACATTGCTTAACTTATTTAACTTATTAACCCTTAGTGGTCCCCAATTAGCACTTCTTAAGTCTTATAACTTACCTTGCAACTTAACCTTAAACTTATGAACTTATACTTAACTTAACTTAATCCCCTTGGGTTCTTAGGTTTCTAATCATCATTGCCCCTACCAATGGCTTACCCTAATACCAATCATCATCCTTAGAATTTCAAATTTCTTTTTTTTTTTGTTTAAGGCTCGACCGAACTTACCGACCGACCTTACCCAGGTCGGTCCCATCCCGAGAGTTTTCCTTCCCCGTGGGAAATTTGAGCTCGACCGAACTTGCCAAGTCCGGTCCCAAGTTCGGTCGATTCCAGAGACTTATTCCCGTACAAAATTCTAGGCATGACCGACCTTGCAAGTCCGGTCCCCAAGGTCGGTCCATTCCAGAGACTTAATTCGTACACAAAATACAAGCCCGACCGAACTTGTAAGTCCGGTCCCCAAGTTCGGTCGGTTCCAGAAACTTTCTCCGGCAGTGTAAACTGAGCTCGACCGACCTTGCAGGTCCGGTCCCTAAGGTCGGTCGGCTCCAGAACCTTGTTTCTAAATTCTCATTTAACTCCAAACTTCTCCTCATATATCCTAGTATGTTCTAACCTCTCATTTGGGCACCTCAAATACACCTTAAGCCAACCACTACCCTTTAAATCACTTACCAACATCCACCTTAGCCATTATGCATTTTCCCTTGTAATCATGCCAACACTTGTAATGTTTTTCACTAGGTTTCTATGTGGTGGTTCATACCTAATGTAACCACTATGCCAAATGCTTCCTCACCACTATAACATCATCTCCCAAGCATCTTCTTCTCCATCTAAAACTCTTTTATGCATTTACTTAAAGTTCCTTCACAAGCTTATGCTTCCATCCATCTACACATTTTTCCTTCCTAGTTGTTTACCAACATTTGCCTAAGTCCTAAATACTCAAGTACATTCTTTTGATTCCTAAATCCTTCATAGTGATGCCTAAGTCATTATAAACCATTTAAACACCTTAATCCCACCCTTTTTCATCAAGACAACCTCTAGAACTTCCTAGTACTTCCTTAATCATGAAATCTCCTTAGAACATCTCAAACACTTAGGTTCTCCTCTAAATTTTGCCATGGGTTCTCTAGTATATAGTTACATCCAAACACTTGTTTTTCACCATCAAACAACCAAGATCACTTAAATTCTCATCACAACACCTTAACACACAATTTACACTAAAACTACACCACATCATTACATAGTGTATAAACTTAAATGCTTGGCACTTAGGCCCTTAAATGACAATAATCTTAACCACTGAATTTCCACATATATTTGCCTTTAACCTGCGAATACACACAACAAGGCTCCCATTGAAATAAAATGCTTCTTGTAATTCATCTCAACATTGTTTGACTATCTCTTTTCTCATTGGCTCCTTAATCACAAGTTCACAAGTATAGTCATTGTTCTTTCTCCTAGGTTTTATACCCCTTTTCCCAATGTAATCTCTACACTAAATCATCACATATCCAAATCCCATTCCCTTAAACAATAAAACACCTTAAGGTAAGTAATTTACCTTATTCTTTCACAAGCTCACAAACTTCCCTCCTTAGGTTTTTCCTTGCTCAATCTCGGTCACCACTTAAACTCTCCTTGCCTTGCCAATGTTCTAACCAATATCCAATGACTCCAATGAGTACTAGATAATACATTAACCCTAAGGAACAAACCCTAGGTTAAAATGTGCTTTAAGGTATTAAGGTGATTGTTTTACCTTGGTTTTCTCAAGACAAGCTTGGATATGAAGCAAGAAGGACCTCCTTTATCCTTTGAAGAGTAGAAAACAAGCTAGAACAAGGCATTAAAATGAAGCCTCATGAGCATGTATTTTCGGTCATGAAGAAAAAGTGATGGAAACCTAGATTTTCTTACACTTTCTTTACCTTAAGAGAATGGAGAAGCCAATGGAGTCTCCAAACTTGAGTTTCCTCCTCTAATGGTGGTTTGGCTTGGCACCAAATCAAAGCTCTTGAAGTTTTGAAAAGATAGAAAGAGAGAGCTTGAGCTAACTAAGAAGAATATGTAATTTGTTTTGGTTTTGGAGCTAAAATGAGTAAGTAGTGTACAAAGGAAGGTGGAGCTAGCATGGGGTTGTTCTTCACGTCAATGGAGAAGGGAGAGAGCAACTCAAAACCGTGGTAACAAGAGAGAATGAAGAGGTGAGGAGAGAGGTGATTAAAGGTGAGATATTTATGTTGCTTTACAAAAGCAAATAGTGACTAGTACATTTCTCTCTTATTTACTAATAATCTAGCTTACTCACATGGTGATTCATCCCTTAGAAACCGGCCCCCATTAAGTAGCAAGGGGTAATTTAGTCTTTGTTGACCAATTAGCTCACTTATATTGACTTATGTTATAACTAGCTTAATTTAGTTACTATTCACTAACCAAGGCACATATTTGTGAAATTTTTGATTTCCCATTGATTTAGACTTCCTAATGTGATACTAATTAGTACACATGTTAATTAAAGAGTAATGATGGACATTTAGCCATTCAAAACCCATTTACAAGACAATTTTTCAAAAATGTGCTTTAAGAGTCCTTAAAGCACATTTTGTATTTTAACTTGTTTTCAAGCTTGGTTTTCTTTGTAACTGATTTAAAATGACCATTAGGATATTACTAAGGTCTTAGAACAATATTTGGGTACTCACCCAAGTCTCTCCAAGCTTAGAGCACGTTTTTGCTTAAACTGCTCTTTTTGGTGTTTCCTTATGTTTTCTTTTTGATTAGAAATGTTTCTTAATGTTTCTAAGGCATTATTTAGCCTCCTTATAACTTAGTTTTATCATTTAAACACCATATCTAAGTTTGGGGTATTTCAAAGGTGATATGGTAATAGGTTTTACCTTGGCAAAATGCCTTAAAGTATGAATGTTTCTCTTGTTTTTGGCCACTCTTGATCAAAGGGATTGACACACTGAACAACATGATAATGGTAAGATAATGAGTGTATAAACTCATCGAAATCAAGCAAAGAAAAGCGGATGGAGAAAGGAAAGCCTTAAGGTATGTTTTACCTAAAAATGAAATTTTGACCACCTTGGTCCCGTGGTTGCTTCAGCCAAGAATAGTCCTTAATCAAGGTTGAAAATACTGATATTGAGCCATGGAAAGTGATAGATTATTATCTCCATGTGTAGGTAATGAAGAGATGAAGAAAATGAGCTAAATTATGACTTAAACCATTACCTTAGGTGGGAATGAGTTGGATTCCCCTTGATTGCTCAAGAACAAGGCTTGAGGTTCTGATTGATCAAGTTACTCAGCTGGAATGGGACAAGAGGAAAGAGAATGGCTGATTTTGTGTTTTAAGAAATGAAAAGTATTAAATGGAATAGTAAAGTGATGATTCACTAAATTGCCTTGATATTTTGGTTATAGCAACATGTGATGTCCTCCTCCCTAATTATTATGCCTCCATATAGATAAGGATGGGTCAAGTCTTGACCATTGACTTGGCTTGGTCACCATTACTTAAAAATGCACTATTTCGGTTACTATTGACAAATGAATGCCATATTTGTGATTTTTTGAAATTCTTTGAATTAGACCTTCTAATGTGGTACATTATAGTACATCAGTATATCAAGGTGTAATACAGCCCTTAACACCACTCAAAACCCACTTAGAAAGTCAATTTTCTAAAAAATGTGCTTTACGGAGTTTTAAAGCACAATTTGTGTTAGAACATGTTTTTGAGCTTGGTTTCCTTTGAGAATAGTTTTATAGTGTTCATTTCTTAATTATAATACTTATGAATCCACTTTGGATCCTAATTGAGGTCACACAATCTCTATGGTTTCTTAAAGCACATTTTTGGCTTTACCGATCTTAAGGCATGTTTTTGCCTTGTTAAGATCTTAGATTGTTCCCCAATGGTATTAAGATGATTATTAGTCTTCTTAGATCATTTAATTAAGTTTTTAAGGTTAGGGGTATTTCAATTATGGCCCGCATACGTACAATAAAACCACATGACCAAACAACCAAACCTAGTGCACACAAGTGCACGCCAAGAGGCTCTACCCCCTTTAAAAAGGGTTGCGCCCTGTACCCCACAAGTATACAACAGCAGCTCAACAAAGAGCGCTGGATACTTGGCTCTCATAGAGTACTCCAACTCTCATGTGGCATCTTCCGCCTTTGGAGTAAATTCTCCTCGTATCAGAGAGACGGGTATGATTCTAGTCCCTGGGTTCTAAAACATATGAATGGTGAGGCACACACTTCTTTGTACTCTCTCCCAAATTCATTCTAATGGGCTCACTCACTCCGTAATGAGGTGCAGACCCATGAACATAGGGTTCAATTTGGCCCTTTTTCATTGATGTCGACATATTGTAGACCCATGAACAAAGGGTTCAATTTAGCCCTTTTTCACGGTCTTTTCTTAATTTGGAAACGGAGGTATCATAATCGACGCGGTAACATCTATTGTATGCGTGCATGATTAGATCTTAGTCGTATATTCTATGGTTGGATTACTAGCGTACATGCGCATATATTCTCTCACTGATCTTCAGTTTGAGGTGCAATATGACATTGGCTATTGTTAGTACCTAGTGCTCTTTGCACTTCTCTGTAATACTGAGACATACTAGGCTTTATGTCCACCGAGATAATGCTTGTCATCCGTGTCTCTTGGTTATTTTTTTTTGGAGTAATGCATTTGTCATAATTCTTTGCTACTTACTTCTTGTTGATGTATGTTATATCTTCTTGTGTGTCGGCTAGCAACAACATTCGTATGGTTCATCTTGCTTCCTACTAGGGGAATCCATTTATTGTGCTTGTATTAGAGTTCTACCTCTTCAGCCTTCATTTCGCTTCCTTCTATGTGAGCTTTACTCGACTATTTTCACCCCGTATTTCTTGCTAATGGCTGTTCATGATGGTCACCTCCATGTGCACCATATCCTAGTCGGTTCGACGGTTGTTAGTTATCATAACATTTGTTTCTCGCTTAAGGCGTCCACTAGTATACTAGCTCTACCTTCCTTTATTGCGTAGTCATGTGTTTTATGTTCATATCATTTGGTAGGTTCCTCTGGACGTCAAGAATTTGCTTGATCCTTATGAGGTTTTCACATATTAGTCACTCTTTTAATGGGTTTACATGTCTATGTCATTAGCGTTCACAACATCGAAAAGTTCCCTTTGTCTTCACTATGCATTAACCACTTTGTTGTGGAGTTACGACGCTGGTCGTACTATATTCAAGGTTCTTGGCTCCTCTAGCCCCGTTAGTTTAATTGAGGCTCTTCTCGTCCATATTCGAGGTAATTGGCTGCACTGGTCTAGATTTGCATTACTGACCTTGGCACGGAGTTGACTACTTCTCGTGTTCCTTACACTACTTGTCTACATACATGGGGTACCCTACAGGTATATTACTACTTACCTGACTAACTCATAAATGAGTCTGTTAGGCCCACATGCTCTTATCGGAGTGCGGTCGTCCCACGTCTCATTTTTGTACACTCGTAGTGTCCGTTACACGGTTAGTGAAGTATTCTATTGTCAATATTCCTTTTAATGGATATCCTTGGTGTCATTTGAGGTTGATTAGTTCGTGTTATCAGTTATCTTGTCATAGGTGTTGTTGCCCTAGTGGTATGGATTGGAAAGGTGGTTAGAGGCGATACTTCACCCTCCTGGACTTATGTGCTTCTAGTGGCGTGGTGGTTGTGGTGCTCCTTTCTAAAGGTAGTGCTTTGGGTGTTAATTGGTTAAACATCCAATATCAATTTGCGTTTAGGACTGTAATCGGTTTAGGTAAAACTCGTGTTAAGGTATGGTATTTTCAGTCTTCTATACATCACCTTCTATAATTTGCGGTTGAAGGTGTTCGGATTTTAAGTTAATACTAGAGGTCACTGAAACTTCCTTTTGATTGATCAACGGGTCGCCAATCCGTGGTACCGGTATTTGTTTAACTGCCACCGTATTCGGTTCATGTATTTAGTGTAAGGTTTAGGTCATGGTCTTGTCGTGTATCCTTGTAAACAGCGTAGAAAGGTTTCTTGTCTTCGTTAGTTTGTTGGTCACTGATCGTACATATTTCATTTTGATCGCCCGTTCTTCAGGTATTCTGCGGTAGGATTACCGTTGGGGTTTCTAGTTAGAAGTATGCTCTCCTCACAATGAAATTTACTCTTGTGGTCTTGGAGACAACTTACTTTAGTGTTGATATAAAATTTCTATTCTCCGAACTCTACCAAGTTTATAGGTAGGTTCTCGTTTAGTATGTTGGTTTGGAGTTAATTGTAAAGACCTAGACGCTGCTCTTCCTTTTTGGATGGCAATGTGGCCGTAGATCGGAAGGTGGTTTGAGGATACTTTCCACTATGTTTATGGGATTGTGTCTCTTGATTTCTTAATGGACTTATTCACATGCATCATGCTATAATTACCATGAGCATTCTTTCATAATCGACTATATTCTGATATTTGTGGATTTGTTCTAACCGTTTATCCTCTATAGGATACCATAGATGATCTTCCTGTCAATTTATAAAATACACACCATACACATACTTATACCTTTATAGTCTAACTCTATGTCAGGACTTAAAAATAGACACCTATTCAATTCAGAATTATTCGTGACCACTTGTAGGGAGTTTCAGGAACTTTCCAACCCCGACATGGTCAGCGTCGTTGTCGAATTATCCCTTCACTCCATTTTGTGTTTGGTTTTTCCTTGACCTGACCAGGGTCAAGTTCACTTCAAACCACCAAATCAAATTTTTCAATCCTTCAAATTTTTTCATTCCCAAATTTTATCTTATCAAAACTTTTGTTACTTGATGACTACTCAATCTACCATTAATCTCTTTACTATCAAGCCACTCACGGTCATATCGTACACTCATAACAACCCATCTCACTATTCTGGGAACTAAGTCCCATTGGTAATAACTAATTAGTTTATTGGGAAACTAATTCCCTTATTTGATCCCACATCAGTTCCACACCGAGTCATATTTTACATTGCTCGTACTATAGTTTATCTTACATTGGGATTTTAATTCTATTTTAGTTTATACATCCCTTTGCTCATACTCACGCACTGGAGCCGTCGAAGTAGACATATGCTCACACATGTTCATGTGATTAGAGTAGGACACGTGGCTCATAATAAGTCGAGTATCAGTTTGTTATGTGGATAAGAATATATGGATACCTCATCCCAACAGGTAGCCCTACTGAATTGCATCAGTACTCCTAAACTTCTAGGTTTTCAACCTCCATAACGCATATGGGTAACATTTGGTAATGGCCATAGTGCGGTATTTAGTTTAATCCGCCTACCACGTAGCATGTTAGCTTCAGTTGTCTCCACAATTCAATTCTTCTCTGGACTTTAGAACATCTAATCTTTTCATCATTGTTTAGGAATCCAGCATTATCACGTATTGTGATGTTATATGGGATCCTTGTTATTTAATTTGGGTGTATGTCCCGTGATTATCATCGATGGATGTGTCATCCATACTATGTAATAATTGGTGTTGTTTGACATCGTATTCGGCTCAACTATCGAGATATAATGGTTGTTAGTGTTAAGACAATATCCTATAGTTTTGATGATAGCAAACCTTGTATTGTCTATCTAATGTGTTTGTCAAGATTCGTGATTCAGATAGACAGGTAAATGAGTGGCTTAGCACGCAAGGTTGCAAGCGCACTCAATCCACGACATGTGCCCAACCAGTGGGGCACCTATCTGCGAGAGCTCCGTAGGACTTCTAACACAGACAATCAGTCAAACACCGCACGAAGATATCTCTCATACTTAAAGATGAAAAACAAAGACAAAAGACTGTAATGGATTGACACATTTAGATAAGACACATACATCCACATAAGCAACTTGTTCACGACAAGCTCACGACAAAAGGAGAAGTTCATTAATGTACAAGGTAACAAGGATATAAATGAACATCATTACATAGTCGTAATGAATTCAGAAGAGGGCATTTATGAGCATTTAATGAGCCAGACAGAATTAGGCAAGTGGGGGCACACAAGTGGTGATTGACGTATCAAGAGGGCTGCCGCCAACTTGACCAACCATGAGGGGACACGTAGTCCACGCCTCCAGATCAAGTTAAAGAATCTCTGCAAGTCTGGTGTGGCTGTTAAGTAAATAATCGAATATGAAGTCGACTCCTATAAGTCTAGGGATTAATAAGAGGGTAGTTACATCCTAACAACCATGTACATATACTTGCATTTATTCCACATGTAAGCAAGCCTATACGAGAGAAAAGATAGAGATAATCTGGGCAAGTGTGGATCAAACTTAGAAGTGTGTGTAAGTGCTAGAGAGTTGGTGAGCTAGATAGGACTGGGTTAGAGTATCAATACATCGGGTATTTGATCGAACGACAGGTCGGGGAATGGTTGGTGAACCGTAGGCCGATAGTGAGGAGAGGGTTAAGGACTTTAGGGGTAAAGTCGAAACTGTCCCGGGAGTCCGTTTTTGGGGCAAGGTAGATTGAGTGAATTTCGTGTGTGTAAATTCTCAATCAAAATGGGTTTTCCTGTTTAAGTTTATCTCGCGTCTATTCCAAAACTATCAAGTCCTATTAAAGTCCACGATACGTCCACGACATGTCGGGGACGCATAAGGAGAGCTTGCTGGTTTCAATTGGTATAAGAGCAGGTCTCTTCTAGAAAGCTAAATGCTTTGGAAGGCGATCAAGATGTCTGATGCAAGCATTCTAGCATTAGAAGAAGGTTCTGCACCAAATCGACCACCACTCTTCAATGGAGACAACTACACTCATTGGAAGAATAAGATGGAGTTTCATATCAAGTTTGACGATCCAAGGATGTGAAGGGTGATAACACATGGAGAGTACACCTTCCATAATACTCAAGGACAAGACATATCTATTGACAGCATGACGGGTGATCAAATCACGAAGCTGGTATTCAACGCTCGAGTCGTAAGAATACTTCACTGTGCACTACTACCTGAGCAATACTCCAAGATTGCTTCAGCTAAAACAGCTCAAGAGATTTGGAAAACTCTTGAGGTCACTTATGAAGGGAATGGTGAGATCAAAAAGACTCGCATCGAGTTACTACTCACTCGATAGGATTCCTCCCCAACAGTGGTAGAGCTTTAGGCTCAGATTGATAAATATAAACTTATGGAAAAAGTACTTATTATTCTATTCATGGGAAATTGGTGTAGTAGTTTTACATTCTTTGCATAACATGGAATTTGTTTAAAGTTGGGTCGATCAAGCAAGATTACTTTTCCTCATTTTGTTTCATCCTAATTAGTGTGCTAGCTAGCACTGGATGTTTTTGGATTTTTTTATTAATTTCTATTTCTAATCCATCTAAATTAATGTATGCTTAAAAAATGGGTTGGGTGGGTTAGGTTAGGGTTGAAGGATTTTAAATGGGTTGGATTAGGATTATGATTTTCTGACCCCATCCATTTTTGGGTTGGGTTAGTGATATTTTAAATAGATTGGGTTAGGGTTGATATCAACCCGACCCAGTGACCCAATTAACCAGGTCTAACTGATTGTAATCTTTTATTGGCAAAATTTTTTAGTCTCTAAATCTTCAAACAAAATCTATGGCGGATAGAGCATATGATTTTGTAGGACTTATACTAGAATGTTAGTTTCTTCAGCATTCAAAGTAGGACACGTAAGGATGAATAAGGCTTGACACCTTTAAATGTTAGCTAACATAGTGTTTGTGAGTCAAGTAATGAGTCTATAGATTAACGGAGTAAGAGATGTTTTTTTTTTTTGAATGAATTGATATAATCAATAAAAAGTGGGGGTTTTCAAAAAAATTAACTGAAAAATAGATAGTAATACAAGTTGACAAAAAAAAAAGTAGAAGTTCATATCTAACAACCTATAGTTTATGCTACAATATTCTTGATAAAATATTCATGACCAATTAAGATCGATGGAGAAAATAAAGGCTAATACACTACATCGAATATTTGCCGATCAAAACAAATATTTTAAAACTCTTACAAGCTCAAATCAAGACAAGCTTAATAGTGTGAATTATTAATTTTAAGAGGAAAAAATCGCTTGAAGAAGTCAAGAGAAGGACAGACCTACTGTCTCATACCGTCATCCCACTCTGTCTATAATCTTGACAATTAAAAATCATGTATCCCATTATCAATCTACACCAGTTCTTATTCGTATATAATTAAAAAATTATCTCATTAAACAAAAGTCCACTCTATACCGCACCGCGAAAAGTAAACGCTTTCGAGAGTAATCATAATCCGCAATTAGAATAAAATTAAGGGATACGGATATAGAGCACCAAAGTAAAAGGTGACTTTTCTCTTCTTTCTTCTCTCATCTATTATGCTGCTTTCTTAATCCTTGTTTCTTTTGTTTATTATCCACGCCACTATCATCATCTCTCTCCTTGTCTCCCTCACCATGTCTCACTATATGTGTTTCTGGCTTCTGGGTGGAGCATTTGGGTGACCAGTCTTTGTATAACAACATGCGGAAGTGGAACCGCGCATGATTGGACTTGGACCCGCTAAAAAAAAAACCAGAATTATTCCATTCCATCTAAACTTTTTTTTCTTTCTTCTTCTCGCTATTTTTCCCTGTTCCGATCAATCTGCACAAAAGAGTAAACACCAAAATTAGCCGGAGATTTCGATCAGATGAGATTGCGATAAACAACCGATCAAAAAACCAACAACTTCGCGATTCCTTTTTTTCCAACCAATCAAATCTCTGTTAGCCATGCTAGTAAAGCTCCGGTCACCACCCAACTTCAACTATTACCTTGTTGTCCTCATCGTCATTTTCTTTCTCTCCTTGTTTGGTTATTCTAGCCAACAACCTCTCTGCAACGCGGAAGACCATGATTCTTTATCCTCCTTCTCGGGTCTACTCTCTGCTACTTCTCCTCCACTGGATTGGACTTCATCCACAAATTGCTGTATCTGGGAAGGGATAATATGTGATCGCGATGGAAGGGTCATTTCTCTGTGGCTTTCAGGCAGGGGGTTAAAAGGGGAAATCAGCTCTTCACTCCTGAAGCTTGAGAAACTCTCCCAGCTTAATATTTCACACAATTCCCTCCGTGGCACTCTCCCCAACAGGCTGTTCTCCTCATTGGTTCACCTTGAGGTGATTGACTTGAGCTTCAACCGATTGTCAGGGACCTTATCATCATTCTTCCCGCCCACAATTGAAGTGGTCGACGTCTCAAGCAATCAGTTTGATGGATCGATCGAGCCCACCCTCTTCCAGCTAGCATTCAACTTAACCGTGTTTAATGCCAGCAACAACCATTTCAGAGGGCCACTTCCTTCCTCTCTATGTGTTCGTTCTGTTGCTCTCAAAGCGGTTGATTTCTCCACCAATGATTTTACTGATGTTCTTCCAGTTGAGCTGGGCGCGTGTTCTAAACTCGAGATTCTTCGAGCAGGCTTCAACTTCATAACTGGACCGATCCCGGATAGTATCTACAGCTTAAGGGCTTTAAGTGAGTTATCATTTCCCGCCAATAAACTCAATGGAACCATTGGAAGGAGAATTACTAACCTTGTCAATCTCAGAATCATTGAGCTATATTCAAATGAGTTTCATGGGGAAATCCCAGAAGATATCGGGAACCTTGCAGCCTTGCAAAGATTTGAGGTACACATCAATAAGCTAGGTGGTTCAATCCCGCCGTCCTTAATGAACTGCACAAACTTGGTGAAACTGATCTTGAGGGTCAACAACTTTGTTGGAAACATGTCCGCCCTTGATTTTTCCAGGCTTGCACGGCTCCAGACTCTCGACCTTGGTAACAACAACTTCACTGGTAATTTGCCTGAAACCTTATTCTCTTGCAAGTCACTCACTGCTCTCCGTGTAGCCACAAACTTTCTAACAGGCACAATCTCACCAAATATAGGAGAATTGCAATCTCTAGTTTTCCTTTCCCTTTCTAACAATTCCTTTCACGATCTCAAATCCAGTCTTAGAAGTATAGCCAGTTGTAGGAATCTTGCTACCCTTACTCTCTCCGTGAATTTCTTCAGAGAAACTTTGCCTAGTCATGTAAACTATATATCTTCTGACGAGTTCCCAAAGCTACAAATTCTCGCCATTGGGGGATGCTACTTGAAAGGAGAATTCCCTGCATGGGTGGCTAGTATTAACTCGCTCGAGGTCTTGGACCTCTCCTTCAACGGCATTAAAGGGACAGTCCCAGCTTGGTTGGGGAATATGTCAAGCCTCTTCTACATTGATTTGACAAGCAATTTTCTTTATGGTGAGGTCCCTCTGGAAGTGACCACGATGCCAGCTCTTGTTTCACCCAAGGTCACAGCATCACTAAACCGTAGCTATCTAGATCTCCCTCTCTTTGTGGCTCCAAACAATGCTAGTAGGCAGCAATACAATCAGCTGGCAAGCCTCCCTCCTGCATTATACCTCAGAAACAATAGTATCGTAGGTCCAATTCCAATCAAGATTGGCCAATTGCAGAGTCTTCATGTGCTGGACCTATGTGAGAACAACTTCTCGGGTACCATACCGTCGCAGCTGTCAAATCTCACAAATCTTGAGATCTTAAATCTCTGCAACAACAGCTTGACTGGGGAAATTCCTGCATCTTTGAAAAGCCTCAGCTTCTTATCGACATTCAATGTCTCATTCAATCATCTCAAAGGTCAAATACCAAGCGGGGGTCAGTTTGATACTTTTCCAGAATCTAGCTACAAAGGAAACCAAGGCTTATGTGGTCCAGTAGTGCAACGAAACTGTTCAGGTCAATCAGTTTCAGGGCGCCAGCCTTCTTACTCTGTTCACAACAAAAGCATAGACAAGAGGATGCTAGTTGGAGTAGTCCTTGGTCTCATCTTTGGCATCTTAACCATTCTGCTAATTTTGGTATTCTGGGTGTTCTCCAAAAGGAGGATCCTTCCGAAAGGAGAATCTGGCAAGGCAGACTGTGAGATGCGTTCTCACTATTCAAGCTCTTGTGAAGTTTGCCCTGACACCAGCTTAGTTATTGTCTTTCAAAGCAACACCGACCAAGTCAAAGATCTTAGCATCTTTGATATACTCAAAGCAACAGATAACTTCAACCAGGAAAATATCATCGGATGTGGTGGTTTTGGCTTGGTTTACAGAGCAACCCTGGTTGATGGAACAAAGCTTGCCATAAAGAGACTTTCAGGAGACATGTGTCTAATGGAACGAGAGTTCAAAGCAGAAGTTGAGGTTCTATCCCTGGCTCAACATGAAAATCTAGTGTCCCTTATAGGCTATTGCACCCACGGAGGATTTCGACTTCTGATATACTCTTACATGGAAAATGGAAGCTTGGACTACTGGCTGCATGAGAAAATAGATGGGCCCCTCCAACTTGATTGGCCTACACGGCTCAGGATAGCACGAGGAACGAGCAGTGGTTTGGCTTATATGCACCAAATCTGCCAGCCCCACATAGTCCACCGTGATATCAAGTCCTCCAACATTCTCCTCGATGAAAATTTCACAGCCCATGTAGCAGATTTTGGGTTGTCAAGGTTAATTCTTCCTCATCGAACCCATGTCACAACGGAGCTGGTTGGCACATTGGGTTACATTCCACCAGAATACGGGCACACTGTGGTGGCCACTTTGAGAGGTGACGTCTACAGTTTTGGAGTGGTTTTGCTTGAGCTTCTCACGGGGAGGAGGCCAGTGGAGGTATGCAAGCCAAGGGCATCAAGGGAGTTGGTTGTTTGGGTTAACCAAATGAGAGCAGAAGGCAAGGAAGATGAAGTCTATGACTCCAGTCTAAGAGGCCAGGGTTTTGAAGAAGACATGACACAGGCACTTGATATAGCTTGCAAGTGCGTCAAGATTGATCCAACCAAGAGGCCAACCATCAAAGAAGTTGTTGATGGATTACAAAGAATAAGGTCCTGTTCAGTCATTCAACCAAACAAAATATCTACCTGAGAAACGGTAAACCAATTTTGAGTACATACTAATAAAACAGTGCCAACCACAGTTCAATTGCATGCACAGCTCCCATGTGGTGTTTTTGTATACATACAATCTTTCTTGGTATGTCCGTAATTTTGTACAGACCAGACCTCAAGTGTGTGATTGAATACAGAGATGCAGAATAGCAATAGGGCAACCTCAATTTTCTGTTTGTATATTCTGTACTATAATGTTTGACAACTTGTTCCAGATGAGATTGTTGTTTTTCCTCTATTATTTCCTTGAGAGGTGATTTTCAGACGTCTTATGTTGCTCGATAATGGACCAGAAATCCATTGCTTCCAAATTCAACATTGTATTTGCCTGATCAGTCAGCATGATCCACTAAATTGAAAACTAACATGAAATGACAGATACGAGCTCTTTCCTGCGTTCAAATTCTACCAGAAGTATAAAATGGAATATATCAGCTCTTTCCTGAGTTCGAATCTCCAAGAAGTCACGTGAAATGGCAAATATCAGCTCCGTCTGTGTTGGTTCAGAAAAATCAAGTGGACTCTGTTAGGCACTTAGCAAACAATATATGCAAGAGTTAGTGGTACCACCTTTAAAAAACATCAACAACAAATTTTACCTTTTAGAAGAATCGTCCTTTGTTCTGAAAGATAGACCTTCTGTGCCTAGATAACAAGGGACTTTCCTTATTTAAAAACACCTACGGGCACCTGTGTTGATTCTTCCAATAAATAAGCCCCCCCTAGGACACACGTGTTCTAGCCCTGTGGCACTGTCGTATACTAGCCCAGCACTCCCAGCTGCAAACCTAGCAGTTGCTAACGCCTTGTTCAATCGCAGTCTAACTTGGAATATACTAACCACTGACGATATATGTTGCGAAAAATCTTTTTGACACAAGAATAATCTGCGTGCAGAGCTCAACTTTGCTCCGATTGGCTTGTGTCTTCCCCAAAAGGCGACAACAAGGAAATCATACGTATTGGAAAGCGACAACTTTTTTTTTCGCATCTGTGTCATAAGACATTGGCTGCTATGCCGTTGTACTTTCCCCAGCTCATGAGCCTGCTCCAACAACAAGCACAAGTACAGAGCATCTCCATTTGCCCAGCGGATAGATGGAGGCGTACAAAACAGTGACAGCGACAATTGATATGCCTATTGTTCTTATACGCTATTTAAAAGGAAAAGGAATAGTGACATGTGAAGGGATATCAAAAAAAAATGTAGTTCATAGGGTTTCACACACAGAGCAATCTCTACTTGTGCAACAACAAATTGAATGCTCTAATGTTCCTCATTGTACTCACCATTACTAACTACTGAAACCTCTATGTTAATCCCAAAAAGAATAGAAGAATCCATGATGCTGAGCATTTATCATAAATTTCATTACAATTAGCTACTCTTATCACCGTTAGCATCTTGTTTGAATCCATTAAAAACCCAGCTGATCAGCTGGAAAGAATCGGGAGTTAATTTGGTTATCTTTCAGATTTCAACCTAACAATCAAACATGGAAAACTAATTTGGTGCTCAAAAGTGTACGTTTAAAAGAAGTATCAAGAGTTCTCCAACACTGTAGGCATTATTAGTCAGACACCAGAAATTCACAAGACCTCAAGCAATTGAACTGAGAAATGAACTTTGAAGACGGGTCTGGGTTAAAATTATGCGAACAGGAAGAAGCGAAGGTAGTTTTCTGGCAGCAACAACACTTGTAAGAAAGAATTAAGGCGAGGGATATCCTTTTCTTCTTAAACTGATAAGACGAAGGACATTCGGACCGCTGCTCATGAGACCAAAATGTAAGAATAAGCGTAAAAGAATAATCGAAATTGGCCCGCATTTCCCTGGTTAGAGTAAAGGGTAAAAAACGCAATTGGAAAACAGAAGATCAGCTACATTGCCTTTTGTTTGCCTACTTTCGCAGAACTTTAGGTGAGAAATTGACAATAAAGAGATTAAAACCACGGATTTGACGCATAACACATTTACATGAAAAATCAAGGTCCGATGAACGCATAATCCCTCAGAATTCAGATAGGTAACCGGCAACTAATGGCAGGGAGACTCTCAATTGGTAAGAGCAAATTAACTACCATAGCTCAAGTTATAGCAGGCACCAGCATTCAACGGCAACATTTCAACCGCGTACCGGCGAAAATTCTCGCGCAATCAAGTGAAGTTCTGACACAGCTGAGACGAGCAATTGAACATACAAGCGCGTAAGCGTGGATGCTCCTATCTCCCGCGCGAGGATTTACTCCTCTTTGTCGAAGTGAAATGCGTCAATTCGTCTTCTGCTACTTTTGTTTTCTGTTTTAACTTTTAAGGCAATAAAATACTTTTCCGAGATTGGACGGTGGCAGGGGGGTTTTCTGCACCACCGAGTTTTGAGTTTGCGTAGTCGGAATCTGAAAACAAAAGATCACTCTTGACTCTTGTCCTTTACAAATTCATATATGGGTGGTTTTCATCAGGAATAATAGAGGTGATGTTCCAATGATAAAGGAAATTATTTGGATTTTTTAAATCGACATTTTTTCACTCTTAATAAAAAAAACAGTTACTCATCAGGAATATAGAGGTGAAGTTCGGGTTATAAACGAAATTATTTGGATTTTTTTAATCGAAATTTTTTCAATGTTAAAAAAAAAAAATGGTTATTCCGGTAAAACCCATATATAATTTGCTTTGGTTTTTGGTTTCAAAGTTGGTTTGGTTTTAATCGAATAACATACATGTCTAATCTCTGTGTTTTGGCTTTTGCAACCCTAATTCATTTCTTTTTTATAATTTAGAAGAGAACTTATTGCTAGCACCCACCACATGGGGTGCTAGGATAACTCATAGTTTTCATGAGGTCTTATTGCTATCGTTACTCCCTAAAAAGTTGACATGAATGATGCGAACTTATTGTTATCGGCCCGCCAACATTACCGAGCATTCTAAGGTGTCGGAACCTAAATCTCCAACGAGCATTTCAAGGTGTCGCGAACCTAAATCTGTAACATCCCTCTCGTTACTCTCGTATTAGTCACACTCGTAGCATAATTAAAAATGTGTCGCAACGAAAAACTAAGTACAATCATCCTCACTCAAGTGTCACATGCCATTACTCACCCATGTGAGTAAAGAAGCAAATATTCAACATAATAAACAACCGATAACCGCTGTGATGACCCGAGATATCTACTACATCATATACATAGCTAAATCCATAATCCGAATACAAACGACTAGTGAGCAACTAAATCAAATCCCAAGTTTACAACCATAGTGTAATAATACAACGCGAGTCTAAGAAGTGCGACAACAAAAACAAAGTCCTCTTCCCGAGGTCCCGTACTCCAGCTTCATCACTCGATCATGTCCCTGTAATTGGGTGTCGTATAGGCTCAGCGAAACGCTGAATATGTTAAGTGTAATCCTAGACCCTTTAGGTCACTTAGGTCGTTTAGTCATCTTGATATTAGATTAATTTCATGATGTCCCAATTTACATTTCATAATGAAGGTCGTAAATAACATAAGTAAACACACAGTAAACCATTCAATACAGCATTACATTTCACAAGTATACATTTGCATAAACGAGAAATAATAAGTAAATGCGACAAGGCGCGTAGGTTGCTTTCAGCGAATGGTACTCGTTACTCGGCTTTCAAAGCCAGTTATTCATCTCCGTGTTTACTCTTATACTCAAATGGGTATCATGTTGAGACAACCCGTATATTCATTTTTAAAGGGCAGTCGTCCTGTGTGCACCAACAGCAATGCCCTCCGGCCAAAGATTCATGGATCTTGGGACTTCCTCTTGCCTAATAAAGGCATCATTAAAAGGTCGTAGCCATGTACCAACAGCAGTACTGAAATACCCCAAACCTAAGTATGCTAAGTAAACATCAAATCATGATGTAGAAAGGCTAAAATATGCCTTAGAAAGATTGGTAGACAATTTAAACCAAGGAAAACACAAGAAAGTGCCTTAAAGGCAATCAGGGCAAAAACGTGCTCTAAGCTTGGAGAGACTTGGGTGAGTACCCAAATATCATGATAAGACCTTAGTGATATCCTAATGGTCATTTTAAATCAATTAGCAAAGAAAACCAAGCTTGAAAACAAGTTAAAACACAAAATGTGCTTTAAGAAGTCTTAAAGCACATTTTGAGAAATTGTCTTAGAATTGAGTTTTGAGTGGCTAAATGTCCATCATTCCTCTTTAATCCATGTGTACTAATTAGTATCACATTAGGAGGCCTAAATCAATGGAAACCAAAAATTTCACGAATATGTGCACTAATTAGTGAATAGTGCCAAATAGTGCCCAAATTAAGCTTAAGTCAATAAGTCAATGAGATGGTCAACTAAGACCATAAATATCTCCAACTACAAGAGGGGGGCCGGTTTTGATGTGAGGAGTCACCACATGACTAAGCAAATAAGGAAAAGAAGAGTAAAAGAGAGAATAGTACTATTTGCTTTATAAAAGCAAATACCTTATATTAGCCTACCTCTCTCCTCTCTTCTTCATTTCTCTTCTTCTTCCACGGTTCTTTTCTTCTTTTCCTCTGTTCCAAACCTTCCAAGCAGCCCCATTGTTGCCTCACTTGCCTTGTCCATAACTTGCTCATTTTAGCTCCAAATCAAAAACTAAGCATAGATTTCTCTTAGTTAGACCAAGCCTTGCTTCCTATCTTTTCAAAAATTTGAAAAGCCTCATTTTGGAGCCATGGGAAATCACCATTGAAGGGGGAAAAATAGTTTGAAGAGCTCATTAGCTTCTCCATTCTCTTAAGGTAAAGAATATGTAAGAAAAACCAAGTTTCCACCATTCTTCTCCATTACCGAAAATTTATACTCATGGGGCTTCATTTTTGCCTTGTTCTAGCTTGTTTTCTATTCTCCAAGGGCTAGAGGAGGTCCTTCTTGATTCATATCCAAGCCTACCTTAAGACTTCAAGGTAAATATTCATTATAAGACCTTAAAACACATTTTTAACCTAGGTTTTCATTCCTTGAGGTTAGTGTATTGTTTTTTAGTATTGTACATTGATTAGAACATTTTTAAGTGGTGGCCGAGATTCATGCAAGAAGAAGGTCTAAGGAGGAAGTTAAGATAAGCTTGAGAAAACAAGGTAAAATGCTTACCTAATGGTGGTTTAAGTTTTAAGGGATGAGTTTAGGTGGATACCAATGTGGCTTAGAGCTTACATTGTGTATTGGGTTATATAACCTAAGAAAAAGAACTTAAATAAGCTTATGAACTTGTGACTAAGGAGCCAATGAGAATGAGTTAGTAATATAAGTTTAAGGTGGATTTTAAGAGCATTATAATTACTATGAGATTGATGGGTGTATTTGCAGGTTGAAAGCTTTTATATGTGGGAAATTCAGTGTTTAAGTTTAAGTCATTTAAGGGCCTAAGAGCCATGTCATTAAGCCTTAGTGCTATGCAATTTAAGATTATTGCAATATATTGAGTTGTTGTGAATGAGTTGGTTTGGGTGATGAGATATGATGAGAAGAACTTGATGTGTGTGAGATGGTTGAATGAGGAAAAATAATGCATTTGGGCATGATAAGATACTAGGGAAGCTATGGCGAAATTTGAGTAGAAAACAAAGTGTTTAAGTGGTAGTGGTGAGTTAATATGCCCTAGGGTTCACTAGGGATCATTAAATGGAATTTGAGTGGAAATGAGTTAACTAAGGAGTTCTTGAGGATTAGAATGACCTAGGATGGTTTATGAGCAATTAGAGTTTAGATGAGTGTACTAAACACACCAAAATCATGATATGAGGAATGTAAGACTTGTGCATAAGTTTTAAGGAAAGGTGTATAATGCCTTAGGAAGATTTAGGTATGAACTAGAGAGTAAGACAATGAGAGTTTTGAGAACCGTGTAAGTGTGATGATGTTAGTGGTGGACTAGTAAGGTTTAGTTGAATGGTAATGTGTGGACTTGGGTGATGGAAGTGAAAAAGGTAGGAGGATGTTGTAAGTCATCAAGGAAAATGACTAGGAATGTAAAAGAGCGTATGATCGTGATAATGGTGAGTAAGTGAGTAAAAGGAGGTGGAAATGTCCAAGGAGGGTGTAGTATAGTTAAGGTAAAGAAGAACAAGGTTGAGGTGGTAAGAGGATGACAAGAAATGTTTAGGTATGCCCAAGAGTTTAGGAATGATGAGTAACAAATGGAAAAGAGAGGAATTTGTGCATGGTTATGTAAGATGACTTGAGGAAGTTTTGGTAAATGAACTGAAGATGGAAAATAATGTTTATGAAGTGCCCAAACTGTTAAGGAGGGAACACTTGGGTTGGTTGAAGTTTTGGTAAAGATACAAGTTGGTAATGTAAGGAATTATATGATAAGTGTTAGGAGTGTTTGTAAGAATTGAGCAAATGTTTGAGAAGATCTTTGGAAGTTGTTTTAATGAGTTTGGTGGAGGTTATAAGGTGTGTTTGATGTGCCAAATGATGTTAGAACACATTAGGAGGCTTGAGGAAAAAATTGGAGAAAGTTTGACAATGTATGGGAAGTTTCTGCAGCCGACCTACCCAGGGGACCGACCCCAGTCTGGGTCGGTCGGGCTGAAACTGTGAAGTTGGATGTTCTCTGCAGCCGACCTACCCAGGGGGTGGGTCGGTCGGTGGGTCGGTCGGACCATTAAAAAAAAAAAAAAAGAAACCCTAAGAGTTTAGTGGTATTAATGGTACCCCATTAAGGGGGCAATGATGATTAGAGGTATAAAGACCTAAGGGATTAAGTTAAGAATAAACTTAAAAGTTTAAGATTAAGTTTGTAAGATTAAGTTGTAAGACTTAAGAGGTGTTAGGTGGGGATCATTAAGGGTTAAGTAAGTTAAGTAAGTTGAATTAAGTTAAGTGATTGACAACCTAAAACTGAATGAATGTTTTAGGACTTGGGAGTTTGGACTCCGGAAGAGAGTAAGCAGCCGAACGACCAACGGTGAACGGTACAGTTCTCTTGTGACCTGCTTGCTAACGAGGTGTCCCTCGGCTTGTGTGCTATTTGTTTTGTGTGCTCACTAAACAAGATAAAGCATGCAACCGGAACATATTATATATATTGTATTGTTGTGTGATTTTTGAAAACTAACACAACATACCGTGAGAACTTACTAACCAATGTTTAGTAAGGAATTGAGTGAGACTAAGGAACGCCCCCTAATGAGGGACGATATGAACCGAAAGAGGTTAACCAACAAACATGGTCTTGAGACTATTACTAACTGGAACTTGAGTGAGGAAACCCGGACCGATCTCGGTCATGCATGCTAAGGAAAAAGGGGGACGGTATCTGAATCAGATCCGCCCTCCGCTTAAGGACTTGTCTTCGGACTTGTAGCCTAGGGCCGGTTGTCGGCTCAGCTACGCTGGATTCCCGTCCAGGGTAGGTGGCATTAAGATGGTGCGGGGATCACCTAAATCCCAGGTTTGGACTTAGGCTACAACCATTCCCTTCCAGGAACGGTTTGTATTCTGAGAATAAGTTAAGATTAAGATAAGTTACAATCATTCCTTTTAAAGGATGATTTGTATTGTTAAGATTAAGATTAAGTTAAGATTAAGATTAAGTTAAGATTAAGATTAAGTTAAGATTAAGATTAAGTTAAGATGATAAGTTACAATCATTCCTTTTTAAAGGATGATTTGTATAATTAAGATTAAGATAAGCAACATCCACTCCTTATTAAAGGATGGTTGTTTCTAAGGTTAAGATAAGACTAAGATTAAGGTGAGATAAGGATGGAATAAGGTTAAGAGGGAACATTACTTAAGGAGCTAAATAACTAACTCTCCAATTAAGGGAACGCATTTAAGTCGTTCATTGTGTGAACTTTGATTGTTCATATATGGATTATTGTTTACAGCATTTACTATTATGTTGTGCATTTAATCAACCTCCATGCTATCGACAATTAGTCGTCGTAGCCACGTTAGCTTGGGGGCCATGAGGGGATCGTACCAGCATTCGTGCTGACCCCCTTTGGGGGCTGTTTTTACTACACAGGTACAACAAGAAGCGGCCGTCGCGAGAGTAAGAAGAGGATACAAGTGTTAAGGGTTAAGAGTGGCCTACGAGTTGTGCATGTACACTCGTATGGCAATTTGAATTAGTAGAAGATATAGGATGTGAGGGGGTTGTAAGAAGGATATGTAAATGTTTAAGGTTGTTGCACTAACGTTCAGTATATTCTGTAGTCAGACCGTGGCAAGGTCCTGGATTGTAAAGAATTCCGCTGTGACATGTTTATATATATACTGTTAAGTTGCGAGACCACATCTGGATTGAGTTGGGGTGTTACAAGTACACTCTGACCAACGATCAATCTGGCTCGTTGGAATTTAACAAGAGTTGAAATACCTCGAACCTAAAATGGTGATTAAATTATTCTAATATGAATTTTAGAGGCCTAATGATGACTAAAGAGCTTTGGTGAAGAAAGTAAAACCAAAAGAAAAGAGAAAACGCTTAAAAAGCGAAAAACGTAAAAATGAGCGTTACGCAAGTAGAGGATGTATATGACCTCGACTAGGGTCCTAGATGGATTCCTAAGGCTTAATTGCGCCTAAATAACATGTGGGAACGATTCCTGAAGAAAACGGATCCATATAGTGGGTTAAAAACGCTAATGAAGCCTGAAAGCACGTTTTTCGAGAAAACCCAAAAACGTGACTTTAAGTGGTCAAATAGACCCGTAAAAATTATAGTTGACTATATAACTATAATTAAGTACTAATGGAAGCTTAAGAACCATTAAAATTGAAGAAACGAGAAAAATCCAAAAAACGGGCCCGATTAGTGAATAGTGCCCAACCCGGGAATTAAACGAGCGTTTCTTACTAAAAGACGAAAACACCCCCAGCTTATATTACTAATGGGGCCGGTTTTCTAGTGTAATTCAGCACCCCTTTTCAATTAAATAAGTCTCCCCTCATGTGAGAGAGGAAAAGCAAAAGTGGAAAAAGGTAAAAGCTCCTTTTTCCATCTCTCTCTTCCATTTCCCTCCTCTCTCTCCTTCCTTCTTATTCCCCACCGTTTTTCCTCCCTTCTTCCCATTTCTGGCAATTTTGCAAGCTCCCATGGCTGCTCCTCTTTCTCTTCATGCCCAAGCCACACCAAAGCTCAAAATAAAAAATAAACTACATATTTTTGCTCCCCTCATCAAGAGCTATCTTCCCCTCTTTTCAAAATCTCAAATGGGTGAAGTTCATCTCCATGGGTATAGTACCATTGAAGGTGAAAATCAGATTTTATGGAGCTTGGGAGCCTCCTCTTTCACTTAAGGTAAAAAGATTCAAGAAAAACTCATTTTTTCCTCCCATTCTTGTCTTGGCCGAGTTTGCCCCTTTTGATGCCTTGCTTTCTTCTTGTTTTAGAGCATTGGTACAAGTCTCTAATGGTGGTTGGAACTCCCTCCTGATTCATGACCAAAAACAAATCCTAGGGTTCCAAGGTAATGCCCAATTTTTGTGTTTTAAGCATCCCTTGAATCCTTGAGCTAATTAATGAGTTAAGTGTCTTTACTTAATCTCATTTCTTTATTTAATGTTGGGCTGGAACTTGGCAATTGCATTGCCCCCTTGACCAAAAATGGAAAGAGAAAAGAGAAGAGGAGAAGAGAAAAGCAGACTTGGGAGCTTAAGGTAAATAGCTTACCTTAATTACTATCTTAATGTTTTAGAATTTGGGAATGGGTAAATAAATGAATGAACCCAAAATATGAGTTGGAATGTGGTTAGTTGAGATGAGAGAGAATTGTGGTTGTAGTTAAAGCATTGTCTGAATTATGTTGATTTAAGGGCCTAAGAGCCAAGCATTTAAGTTTAGTGCTTATATTGTTGATTTATGAATTTTGGATGGAGTTTGTGTGCTGGTAGAACCCATTATGGGTTTGGTTAGTTTGAATTGAAATAAGTGATGAAGATATTGCATTTGGGCATGTTAGAATTGTTAGAGGAAAACTAGGTTGTATAACCTTGAAGGAAATAGATGGAGTTTGGGAATAGAGATGATAATGCCTAAGATGGATTTGGAATAGTAAAAAGGCTTGAGGGCAAAGTGCAAACTGCCATGAGAAAGGTTGGTAATGCATTGGTGTGCATAAGTGCAAAAAAATGGGAATTGAAATTGTAGAATTAAGCAAGAATTGAGTATGAGTATGACCAATTATTTAAGGAGGTATAATGAGTGTTTAAGGTGTTTTAACATGTTTGGAAACATGTGGAATGATTAGGGAAAGATTGGGTGAGGATTAAGGTTGGATTAGGGGTTGAAAAATATAATTTTAGCAGCTTTTTAGCAGGGTCCGGGACTTAGGGGCCGGACCAAGTCCCGGAACGCCCTTAAAACGCCCCGAAAGTGAGCTAGTGTATTGGTCCGGGACCCTAGTCCAGGACCAGGACCCGGACCAGGTGTAAAAATGAGCCGTAAGTATGAAAATGCATTGGTCCGGGACTTTAGGTCCGGACCAAGTCCCGGACTACCCCCAGAAATGCACCGTGAGTGTTTTAAAGGCTTCTAAAGATGGGGGATTGAATGGTATTGGTTTTAGATGATGTTTAGGCCTTGTTTGGTGACATGTAAATGTCCTAAGAAGTATAAACAAGTGCTAGAAGTGAATGAGAAAGTTGTGAACTTAAGAGCACATGAACAAAGATAAGGATAACGGGACAGCGAGGTAAGTGCAGGAGTAATAGTAGTTTACATACCGTATGATCATGATGTTAATAAAAACATTTTAAATGATAGTAGTGATTCGAGAATGACCCGAGGAACGTAAGATGACATGGTAGAGTAGCCCCAAGGTGAAAGGTATGGATTTCTTGCAACTTATGTCCTGTCGAGTCCTCTCGGCTTGTGTGTTGTTTGCTTGTGTGCCGGCCTAAAAAGATAAATGCATGAAAAATGTTTATTGCATTGTTATGTATCTTGATGCTTGTTGCATGTTCTAACCTCCCTTGTGTGTGTGTGGTCTAATATAGTGTGGTATACCGAAACGTAAACAATTACCGTATGGTTAGTGACTCATAGAAGAGAGTCGTCCCGTAAAATAATGTAACATGGGAAAACCTTGAAAACTATCGATTAGAGATTAACATTAGAGCAACCTTATGAACTCGTTAGAATGTGAGAGAGATGTACGGGAATAGTAAACCCCGTTAACGGTTAGAGAACCGAGACGAAACAAACCACGAAACAGTCAATAGTGGAATGGTATAAAGAACCCTTGTTAAGAGAACAAAGATAGTTCGAAGATACGAACTCATGAGAAAAGTAAAAAGAAATATAAGGGACTTCCAAACTCCCTTAAAAGATAGTCGACCTCCTATATGAGGATCCGACCCGTTAGAAGAAAATGACCCGAATGTAAAAGTATTCGAAACGTTGGGGCAACCCTTAAATCTAAGAATACAAGAACTTGAGAAAGTTCCCTAAGTCATTAGATGACACCGAGAGTGGTGCTTCTAGACTAATATACATAATTATATTATAACTCCGAAAGAGGAGTATTTGGGAATGTGAGAAGTCCAAGAGAGATTCGGACCTATGTGAAAGCGTAGGAACTAAGAGTGAGTTCCGGTTGCTAGTTGAGCCTTCCCACCATGCTAGACCTAGAGTAGGGTCGAAACCGGGGAAGTAAGACTAGGCATGAAAACCCGGTGGTGAGTCTTGTGTATGACTCTGCCCGGAGGCCATGTGTATTGGCTTAAGAATTATGTAAAAAAGAACAATTGAGAAAGTATGAATGAGACCTGTAGTGCCTAAAGAACTAAGAGATCAAGTAAGGTATCCGAAGTGAACGGATAAGGTATTGAATGATAAGAATGAGGCGTTAGTGAGGTAGAAACCCTCAAAGCCTAAAGAGTAAGAAAATGTAAATTAACTAACTTAATGTGTTAGTTTGTGATTGTATTCTTAGTTTGAATACATGTATGAATGCGAGCATGTTGTATGTTTATCGCACTTCGTGTTTTGACTTAAATAAAATCAATCGCATGTTAAGATGAGAATTAGTTGAGTGTGGCCCGGTAGTAGCGAGTTGCACGACTTCCATACCAACAAAGATGCTGAGCCCCTTTGGGGCCACCCATTCTTTTTTAGGTACACCGACGATGTTACCGTTCAAGAGTAGGACGGGGATGGTGGTTAAGCATGGGTAGTTAGATTTTTAATTTACCTATGTATTTGAACGAGGAGTAAGACCGAAAGTGTTATCGGCATCCGTTACGTATTAGACTCGGCATAGTTGTGAATTGAAATGAGAATTGTATTATGTGACTCGGTTAAAAATGGAATGGATTGTATTTGCTTAAATTACTCGGTTATTCCGGTCCATCAGACCGATGCTGTAATGAGTTAGGCCTTGATATCCCCGTGGGTGGCTAACGGCATTGTTTCACCCACCGGTTGTATTAGATTATCCGCTGCATTTGTATGGATTATTGAGGAGTTTATGTATTAATGACGGGATTAGCGGTAGGGGTGTTACCAAAAGTGGTATCAGAGCGAAGTATCGCTCTGATGACTGGAAATACCGAGTTTAGGAAATACCGAGTTAGGAATTGGAGACTTAGGGCTAATGGTTGAGTGATAGCGTGAGAGATGCGCTAGATAGGAACTTCCAGTGTGTTCTGGATACCTACAATATCAAACCCGCCCTCCACATCCCCCGTATAATAACTCGGGAAAGAACGCCAGAGAGAGGGAAATACCTCTCTTACTCGGAAAAACCCGATCTGGCAGTTATGAAATAATTTTATAAGAACACAAGAACCTGTCATACGGTAGATTCCAAGAACCGGAATCCCGGAGACGGTTCCCGTTTGAACAACAATAACCGCACTTAATGGCGGGAGATTGAGAAACTCTGTCCAAAGGAGACCGAAATTTGCAACAGTATGGGGCGACATGCTTAGCAGTCGCGAGAACCTAGCTGACCAAGCAGCAGCAAGAAGTGAAACACTAAACGTGCAACGAAGTGGAAAGGAGCAATAAGAAAACCCGAGACATAAGTCTACGGGACTGTAATAGCTGGATAATACCATCCATGTATACTAACTGACTAAGGATATAGTCGGGAGTGATTAACTCCAAAACTATGACGCCAAGGAGGTTATATTATCTGGCCGACATAGCTCACATAACTACGAGAACATTGCGGGATACACTCCGATAGGACTACAGAAGTAGTGCCTAAACAAGTTAAGTCTCGGTAACCACGGTAAAGGTGTGGAACCGAGCAACAAGGAATGACTACTATGTCAAGACTAATGACAAGCAGCTCAGAAGATTGATTATCAAGGCTAAAGATCAAATGAAGAGCCAATAAGGCTACCGAATACGCTTGGGAATAATACCGTATCCGGTATAGGTTAGCCCAAAAACCACTGTATCGCGCACTTGCCACGGTAAGTGCAGTAAAAACAGGACCGTTTAGAGAAACTTAAACAAGCAACAAGTATAGAGTGAAGTACCAAGATGGCGAACGGAGCAAATATAGGATCACAATCCTAATAACTGGAAGAACGAAACCTCGGAAGGGCCTAACGGCCTGACCACTGTATTAAAAGATATACCAGTTAGCGAGAAGCTAGACTTGGTCAGAACCACCCGGCATTGAAATGCCATGAAGATTTTACTTTCAAAACTCAAATTTTTTTCAAAAACCCCAAATTTTAAAACCAAACCAGAAGGATCACATCAAAATATTATAGGACGATATAAAAGGAGTCGACAACAGAATACTTCACTTAGGCGTGTGACAAGCATTACGAGTGTACAAAAACGAGATGTGGGATGACCGCACTCCGATAGGAGCATGCGGGCCTGACAGACCTATTTATGACTTAGTCAGGTAAGTAGTAATGTATCAATAAGGTACCCCACGTATGTATACAAGTAGTGCACGAAACACGGGAAGTAGTCAACTCCGTTCTACGGACGACAAGCAAGTTCAAACCAGAACGGTTGAACACCTCGGACGATCGAAGAGCAGGAACTCAGTTAAGCTAACGAGTGTCAGGGAACTCAGAGAATTCATCTAAGGATAACGAATAAGAGTTAAGAAGTGCAAGGAGCACAGATTGGCAAGTATAGACATTGGATATGTCTTAATAATTTTGAAGCAAATGCATGATAGTTGGAAGTAATACCCAGTCCAAACAGTACAGCGATGCCTAACACGGACACGATAATGTTCAATGAACGGGATAGAATTCCCAGAACAATCACCACGGCTACAGGGGAATATTATTCCTCACCAAAAGAAGACACTAAAACCAACCAAGAACACAAGGAGAAAACATCCATGGTCTACCCAAGAACGGGAGACATTATAACCCTAAACGGGACAGTCGAAATACGGTACCGCAAGGCGGTGTAGTTAACACAACATATCATAAACATTAGGTCATATTCATGTTCGAGAACAATGCTCTAGAGATCGGTATTCCTAAGTGTTTTACTTAGGTTATTAGGAATGTAACATCCCTTTTTAGTAAGTAACGACATCTCCTAATTTGTCCGTATCTAAGTCGAGTGATAATCGGTATCACTTTAGTCCAACAGACGTCCGTGCACAATTATAAATGCTTGACGATCGAGCAATTAATTCACACAACTCATGCATATCACACATATCACTCTTAAGCAATTTAAACAATAATGTCTAAACCCAAGGAAACCCTCAGGATGTTCAGACCACACAATTAACATACCGTGCACCGTAATAAACACTGGCGTGTATTATCACGCTCGCCCGGCACTCCTCGTAACTCTAGTATCTGGAATAAATATATAACGCTACGTGTTAATCCCTAAGATTAACTTAATTCGATATGTCCGAATAAATGCTTTATCCCGACAGTTAACCCCCATAAACCAGCTAGTTAAGTTGTTCGGGGTTTTGAATCGTGTTTGGGATTAGTTTAATTCATTACTTAGTCACTTCACACATAACTTGTAGTATTGTATTATTACTTAGGATCAAATCTTGTAATCCATATAATATATCCTAAGTCATTTTACTTGATTATGTAAATACTTGCATGAGTATATATATATATGTAGATATGTTTATGTATATATATATGTATAACAATATAGTTTATTACTATATGTTATTATTGACCTTGTAATATTGTTACTCTTAAAATTCTCATTTAATTTGTGAGTTAGTCAACTTGACCTTCCTTGGTCAATTTAGTTGACTTGGCCAATTGGGTTGAATTGGTCAATGGGTGTTATCCCCAAAATCTTTACCCTCATTTAAACGCGAACAAGGTTTTTCTAAGGTTGGTGCATGGCTAAGGGTAAAATCATCATTTTCATCCAATAGATACTTCTTCTTTTTTGAAGAAAATAGGGGTTTCAAGGGGGGTAAGGTATGAATTAAAATACCGTGAAAATCGAGACAGGTGCAATGTGTGACAAGAAGTTAAATTGATATAGTGGTGAAGAGTTTGAGGGAATTACTAGAGGTTGATTTTTCGAGGCTAAGAACACATAGTTTTTCTTTATTTATCTATTCACTTGTTTTAATTTCAGCTTTCTTCATAATGATTTTTCTTTTATAGTTCCTAATTGCATTATTTTTTACTAGTAGTTTATTCCCAAATAAAAAAAATACACTTGAATATTGAAAAAAACAACAACCATGTTTTGCTGTTAGCTATTAACCCCCCTTTTTTTAGATTATTTTTACTTTTGTTTCATGTTTCTTATCCCTTATTTCTAGCTTAACTTAGTTTTCTCTTGATAGCTTTCTCCTTTTTAAAATTAAAAAAAAATCTACTAACATTTTGAAATTCCTTCTTTTCTTGCTCTTTTGATCATCCGTTTAATTTTGTTTTTGGTCGAACTCAAATAAAAAAGAAAAACAAAAATATTGTTAGTTAGGATTTATCCCTTATTCTTCTAGTAATCGGGTTACTTAATTGTTTTCAATATTCAAAATCCAAAAAAGGAAAAATGATTTGTTAAGATTTGTTGTGGACGTCTCTTTTTATTAGTTTCTATTTATTTGTGTAGTCATACCCAATTTGTTTATCCAGACTTATTTTATTGGAATATCTTTTCCAATTCTTTTCTTTTTCTTGAACTAGAATATTAAAAAACCAAAAAAATGAAAAAAATTTGAAAAAAAAACAAAAAATATTGGTAACCTCTTTGTTATCTAACCTTTTCTTTTAGGTAGTTTTTTTATATATGTTTATCTTTTAATTCTCTTAACTAATTACATGTTTATTGTGTTAAAAAAAAAAAAAAAAAGTGAAGAATTTTGAAATTTCATTTTATTTTCTTTTTTATTTTTTCGTGATTATCCCTTCCCTTCTTTTAGGTAAAATTTTTATTTTATTATTCATCCTTATCCCATATTTTTCTTTAAGTTGCTTTCAAAATTAAAAAAAAAAGAATTTGTTAGCATGACATCAGCCTCTTAGACCGACTCTCTCTTCATCTATTTAAAGTAGGTGAATTCTTGGGTACCCTCTCTAAATTGGGAGGGTATGGTACCCTTCCTACATGTACCAATTATATATTGACACCTATACAATTTTATAATTAAAATTTTGTTTATTTATTGTTTAAAACTACATTCTTAAATTAGTTTTTAATTGTTATTTTGTCCTTGAGTTAAGTCAAACTAACTAGAGTGACTCTCCCACGTTTTTGTTTGAAATAAAAGTCTCCCACGTTTTCACCTAATCCCATAACAATACTTTTCAATCATTATCTAAATTTTCTTTCTAAATTGAATTAGTTGATAAAATACGTACATTTTGTATTTGAATATTTGCTTATGAAATTCACTTTATTCTTGAATGTATAGTAATATATATATATACTTTATTTAAAATAAATTTTACATTCATTATCACATGAAAGTATTCATAAAGAAATATAGGCATCATTTCCCAAATTTTGGTTTCAATAAAATATTCCATTGAGTGGGGCAATAAAGAAAAAAATATAAAAAGTTATATACTTATTACGTTAATCTTAGAGTCTTTGCTCACCAAAAACTTATAGAGTGTTGAAGAAAAAACTATAAGTATGTAATATTTAAGTTATAGTTTACATTGCAATACTATTTAAGTTATATTGGTTCATTTCTTTAACAATTTTTCCTATTAAACAGTGAAATAGGAAAAATGTTCAAAAAATTGTATAATGGAGTAACTTAATGTATTTCTAAGTCTTGATTTTACTCTTAACAACTTAGAGTTTGTTGAAGAAAAATATGCTTAGTATTTTTCGCAATTTACATGAAAATACTAACACATCCACACACTTTACAACTCTTGTATTTAGAAAGCATTTAGGGGTTGGTTATGAGAAAATAAGAAAATTTGGCATTGAAATTTGCTTGACCAAATTAGTTATTTAGATTTTATTAAAATTTAATTACCAATTTAGAACAAGAATTGCCTTCTGAAATGCTTGAACTTCGGGTCTATCGCTGATCATTTGGGTGGGCGGGTCGGGTGTCGCCTGGGGTCAATTTCTAGTGTCCAGGTCTAGTTTTTCTATTCTGGGTCGGGTTGGGCCACGCCCGGTTTATCCGGCTCTACCAATAGCCAACCCGGTTTTTTATTAATGACTAATAAAATTTTATATACTTATTTAAATAAAGTATATAAAATTTAATTAAAAAATATTATAAATATTATAAATTTTTAAAAGATAATATTATATAAAATTGGGTCGGGCTTACCCGCGGGCTCAAAAATGTGTTAAATCTTGTTTTTTGGCTTGTTTGTCGTCCAGGCACGTCCAAACAGTTAATCAGGTCTGTGCTCGTCGTGCTTTTTAATGGACCGGACCAGCGGGCCATACGACTCTTGATCAGCTCTATCTGGGTCACAATAATGTTTGTTAGGTCAAAGCTGTTTGTGCTCTATGAAGGTCGATGATGAAATATAGTGACAATTATAAACAATTAAATCGAGCGTGTCTCTGAACTCAATGAGTCATGTCATTTTTATGCCACACCAAATTACACACATTGATTGACGTTTTTTTTCGTGTCAAACTATTGGCTTTGAGCCTAACCCAAAGCAGGGACATTGGAACTAAGTTGTTAGTTTTCACATTCAATGTTAGTCATAGTCTAGGTTTAGGAGTAGGCGACATTATTATATTGTTACAGTATCCTTTTCAATTTGTGGATGAAAAGTGGCTGCAATTTCGTTATTGTTAATTAAAGGGATATTTATTAGTATATTATTGAGGTTTCCAAAAGTGTTACAGTATCGCAATGGACTGTATGCAATGAACACTTTTTTTTGTTAATGATTATATCTTCAAAATCGTAAATCCTTAATTATATTACTTAAACTTTAAACCCTAAAAGTTGAACTTTCAATCATATATTCTTAAAATTCTAACCATCAAAATCCGAACCCTTGACCAAAAGCTCAACCCTTAATTATATACCTTAAAGTTTAAAGATTGAAGACAAACTTGAACCTTAAACCTTTGTAGCAATATCTAGATAGCTATGAAGGACCGAAACAATGTATAAGGTTGGTATTCTAGCAATTATATATATGTATGTAACACCCTTACCGCTAATTACGTCATTATCTCATAAACCGTCTCAATCATCAATACAATAGCAGCTGAATCCTTACTACAACGGTGGGTGATACAATGCTGTTAACCACCCACGTGGATAACTAGGCCAAGTTCCAATACAATATCGGTATGATGGACCAGAACACCAAGTACTCTATACAAAACAATTACCTTTCATTCCTTTACCGGTTCCATTACAAGTACACTCTTCCATTCAAATTTATACCAAGTCTATACAATCCTCAAACTTGTTGATAACGTTTCGGACTTACAATACAACAATTACAACATAAATACAATCGTTCTTAAATCAACTACCCATGCACTATCAACAACCCCGTCTTACTCTCGAACGTTAATCAGCTCCAGTGTACCTGAAAAGTAATGGGTGGCCCCAAAGGGGCTCAGCACCTTTGCTGGTATGGTAGTCGTGTAACCCGTTACTACCGGGTCACACCCAACTAATTCTCATCTTAACATGCGATTGATTTTATTTAAATCATAACATGAAGTGCAATAAACATACATCATGCTCGCATTCACAATCAGTATTCAAACATAGAATACAATCATTAACTAACACATCAAGGTGGTTAGCATGCTTTAACTTATCTTAGGCCTTGAGGGTTTCTACCTCACTAATGCCTTAATTACTTCATTCATTAACTTATCCATTCTCTTTGGGTACTCATACTCAATTTCTTCTACATTCATAGACACTACAGGGCTCAATCTCACTTCTCAAATACTCTTCTCTTGGATACTTACTAAGTCATTACACATGACCTCCGAGCAGAGTCATACACAAGACTCACCACCGGGCTTTCAAGTACTAGTCTTACTTCCCCGGTTTCGACCCTACTTCGGGTCTAGCATAGTGGGAAGGTTCGACTATCCAACAGAACTCTACTCTTAGTTCCTCAATTTCACAAACATCCGTATCTCTACCGGACTACTTACATTCCCAAATACTCCTCTCTCGGAGTTATATTGCAATCTCGTGGATTAGCCTAAAGCATCTCTCTTGATTTCATCTAATAGCTTAGGGAATTTTCTCAAGTTCATGTATTCTCATATTCAAGGGTTACCCCAACGTTTCGAATACTTATATGTTCGGGACATTTTCTCATACTAGGTCGGATCCTCATGTAGGAGGTCGACTATCTTTTGAAGGGGGTTTGATGGTCCCTTATGTTTATTTTCATTTCCTTTTTGGGTTCATACCTTTGAACTACCATTGTTGTCTCAATAGAGGTTTCTTTGTACCTTTCCACCATTAATTATTTCATGGATTGTTTCTTTTCGGTTCTCTAACTGTTAACGGGATTTTACCAATCCCGTACAACTCTCTCACGTTCTAGTGAGTTCATAAGTTTGCATTATCGTTATTCTCAAATCGGTAGTTTCGTGTGTTTCCACGTTTTCGTTATTTTGCGAAACGACTCTTCCTACGAGTCACTAACCACACAATACTCATCTACGACTCAGTCTATAACACTAAGTTAGACCACACAATCATACAAGTATGGTTAGCACATACAACATGCATCAAGGTATACATACCAATGCAATAAACATTTTCGTGCTTTTATCTTGTTAGGTCGTCACACAAGCAAACAGCTCACAAGCCGAGTGAAACTTGGTAGGACACAAGTTGCAAGAAAATTAGAGCTGTCAAAATTTGACCCAACCCGAAAACCTGTCTGTTTTATCCGAACCCGAAACCCGACTAAAACCCGAAATTATTTAAATATAATAAACCCGAAACCCGATTGGGTAAAACCCAAATGACCTGAACCCGAAATGACCCGAAAATTTTATAACCCGAAACTGACCCGAACCCGAAATGACCCTGAAATAATAATACTAAAAAATTATCCAAACTCGGATAACATGAAATAATAGTGACCTTAAATTGTCCCAAACCTGAATGACCCAAATAAATATGATAAAAAACTTGATTCAAACTTAGTATACTCAAATGAAATTAAGAATAGACATTGTATTGACTTTTCTATAATCTATATGTAGTACATTCTTATAGAAATTAGGTATCTATTTATTTAATAATTTTTTCAAAAAAGATTAACCATGACCCGAAATAACCGAAACCCGTTTCTATCTGACACTATTACAACCCGAACCCGATTTGACTTGAACCCGAATGACCCGAACCCGAAATGACCCAAAAATATAATGACCCGAACGGATAATGACCCAAAAAAATATGACCCAAAACCCGAACGGATAACCCGTTTGACAGGTCTAAAGAAAATCATTCCTTACACCATGGGTTACTCTACCGTGTCACCTTACGTTCCTCGGTTCACACTTGATTCACTGATAACATTTCAAGGGTTTTATTAACATTAAGATCATACGGTATGTAAACTACTATTACTCTCGTACTTAACCCCGTTATCCCGTTAATCTTAGTTTTACTCAAGTGTTCCTAAGTTCACAACTTCCTCATTCACTTTTCAAACTTGTATACTCTTCTAATGGCCTTTACATGCCACCAAACAAGTCCTAAACATCATCTAATATCATCCCCATCCAATTCCTCATCATTAGAAGCCATTAAAACATTTTCTGGTGCATTTTTACATTGGTCCGGGTTTGTGTCCTAGTTTGTAAACCCGGACCAATCCCGGATTACACATTCTGCCTAATTTTTCATGTGGTCCGGGTTTGTGTCCGGGGTTATAAACCCAGACCAAACACTGGAATGACATTCTGGCATGTTTTTGAGGTGGTCCGGGTTTGTGTACCGATTTACAAACCCAGACCAGCCCTGAAACTGTCAAATTTTACAGTTTTTGATCTCCCTAATCATTCCACATGTTTTCTAACATGTTTAAACACCTTAAACACTCTTAAAGCCTCATTAAATCATTGGTCATACTCATACACAATTCTTGTTCAATTCTACAATTTAAATTCTCATTTTTTTGCACCCTAGTGCATTCCTAGAACTTGTCTTGACAGCTTTTGTTTTGTTCTCTACCAATATGACCATTCCAAATCATTCTTAAGCAATTACATTTCTAATACCCCAGTTCCTTCATCGTTTCACAAGCTACACACTCAAGTCCATCCCTAGCCAAATCCATGGCTTGTCTACCCATCTATGCTATAGATTTTTGCACTAAAATCCCATCCTTGAATAAGCATTCTAGGGTGATTAACTAACCCAAATAAACCTCTTTCAACACCTAGTTATCCCTAGGTCATCCTTCACTCATACAACACCTAAAACTCCTTAGGTTTCTACACAAAATTTGTCATAGCTCGCCTACAATTCTAACATTGCCCAAATGCACAATTTCTCACCTAAACCAATTCAAACTAACCACATCCCAAGTGGATCCTACCAGCACACAACATTTCATCAAAATCTCTTCAAACAACAATATAAACACAATCATAACCACTTGGCTCCAAGGCCATTAATTCAACACAATTTAAACCACCAACTCGCACTAACTACCAAATACATTCTTAACTTGAATTTGGTTCATTCATTTTCAATTTCCCATCCCAAAATTTCTAAGGTAATCAAGATAACGTTAAGGTAAGCTTTTTACCTTAATCTTCCAAGTTTCCTTTTTAATTCTCCTCTTCTCCATTTCTCTTGACTCCCAAAATCGGCCAAGGGCAATTCAAATGCCAAAACTCCAGCCCAACACCCAAGGAAATACAATGAACAAAAATTATACTCTTAAACCCTTGGAATAACTCTAGAATTCAATGGAAGTGCTTAAAGCACAAAAATTAGGGTTTTACCTTTGGAATTCTAGGATAGGTTTTCAACCTTGCATCAAAAGGAGGTTTCCACCACCATTGGGGACTTGAACCAATGCTCAAACATGGAAGGAAAACAAGGTATTAAAAGGGGTAAAATCGGCCAAGGTAGAAGGATGAAGGAAAATGAATTTTTCTTGAATCTTTTTACCGTAAATGAGAGAGGAGACTCCAAGCTCCATAAAAATCTGATTTTCTCCTTCAATGGTGCTATACCATGGTTTCAACTTCACCCATTTGGAATTTTGAAAAGAGAGGAAGGTAGCTCTTGATGAGGGGAGCAATAATATGTGTTTATTTTTCCATTTGGAGCATTATTGAAGCTTGGGCATGAAGAGAAAGAAGAGAAGCCATGGGAGGAGCTTCAAAATCGCTTAAGCCAGAAGAGAGGAGGAGGGAGACGACAGGGAGGAATAAAAGTGGGAAAGAAAGGAAATGGGAGGAGAGAGAGAGAGAAAAGGTAACTTTATACCTTTTTACTTTTTCACCTTTATTTTCTTTCCTCTTCTTCTTATTAACTAGCTCATTAATTAAAAGAGAGGGGAGTGCTGACTAATAACAAAAACCGGCCCCATTAGATAATTAAGCTGGGGCGTTTTCATCTTTTCGCAAGAAACGCTCGTTAATTTACCCGGTTTGACACTATTCACTAACTGGGCCCGTTTTCCGGATTTTCCTCGTTTCTATAATTTTAACGGTTCTTAAGCTTCCATAATTTTTTAATTATAATTATATGATCAACTATAATTTTTACGGGTCCATATGACTACTTAAAGTCATGTTTTCGGGTTTTCTCGAAAAACATGTTTTAAAGCTCATTTGCGTTTTTAATCCACTATATGGATCCATTTTCTTCGGGAATTGTAACCACATATTATTTAGGCGTAATTAAGCCCTAGGAATCCTTCTAGGACCCTAACCGAGGTCATATACCTCCTATGGTTACGTAACGCTCATTTTTGCGTTTTACACTTTTTAAGCGTTTTCTCTTTTCTTTTGGCTTTATTTTCTTCACCAATATTTTTTAGGCACTATTAGGTCCTTAAATACCATATTAGAATAATTTAATCACCATTTTTAAGTTTGGGGTATTTCATTCTTAAGGTAAGAACCGCTGAAAATGCCCTTGTTTTTACTCATTTTCGGCGGTTCTTAGCAGGAACCGCCAAAATAGCCCGTTTTTTTCGGGGTTTTCTTGTTTTTGTTTATAATCTCACATATGTCAACAAACCTGTAAATTTACATCTAGATATATCCACACATATCTCTACATCACATTGTAGGGGATGTTTTTGTAAGAAAATTTTCCAAAAATCAAAATAATGATGAAATTGTCACAAATGACCATACACCACATTTCAAATGGTCACAAATGACCATATACCACACTTCTAATGGTCTCATAAGACCATATACTTACACAACTATCCAAATGTTCACTATTGTACTCAAAATGGTCATCTTTCTTAATCTATCTAGCCATAAAAGTCTAAACAATGTTCTAAATAACATTTAAAAAAAAACAAAGTGAAAAAATCAAACCAAATTCATGTAGACAAACTCCGCCCAATCCTCTAGCACACCGTTGATGGTTTCTCTGTTGTATTCTCCAACACTAGAGAAAACCTTTAAAAAACAAAAGAAGACAAAATTAGTTAATCATTAAACAATTACATTAGTAAGTGACAAATAAATATAACTTCAACGTACCTGTTCTAACAGATCTTGCATCTCACCAAATAGGGTGACTATGTCATGCATATACCTCATGACATAATACCCACACTCCGAACCCCCGGGTTGTCGTGGACACTTAAACACAGAAAAAGAAACAAATTACATAAGACATCTGTTAGTGATGATAACCTATCAATAATAAACAAGTGATGTCGCACGTACCTTTACTGCAGTCCATGGGATAGCACCTCTTGACCTTACCCCAAGCTCTGTCCTCATAACACTTTGATATACACTGCACAATTAATATCATAAACATACATGAATAGAATTAGGATATCAATGCACAATGAAATCAAATTAAAAGAGGTGAAATACATAAAGAAGTAGTTCATAATGTACTTACATGCTCAGGTGTGGCTTTATCTTGATGTTTTTTGAATTTCCGCTCTGCAACGGATCAAGAAATAGTATCTTCAAACGATCCATACACACCACTAGTAGAACCCAATGAGCATTGTGTAATGCCAAAACACTAACATATCATTCTAATGTCAAAATCAACAAACTATAACATTTATTCAAATTAAAATGATAAACAAAAGTTATTACCTTTGATGATATGGTAGAAGAATATATTTCTTTTTCGATTTGATGTTGTTAGTCATCGCACGCTGCAAGTAGTACTTACAAGTGTTTGTATCACACTTCAAAGCAGTGTATGACGCTCTTTCAGGACATAGAAATCCATACTTGGTAAGGGAAAAAGATTGCATTTTGTCATGCAAACACCTGTTCATAAATTAAAAGATATATTAATTAACATTGTTTCAAGACATCAATTGATGACTTAATTATAAAATAAAGACTAATACTTACAGAATGAATGAATGCACCACTTTGATAGGCACCCAATCAGATTTCAAGATGTCCTTCATGTCGTCGTCCACAAGTCGAATTCTAAAACGTCTTGGTAGTGAAGAAGGTCATCCTCAAAGCTGAGCAGGATAGAATTTATGCCATCTGGGAAGTCACGGATTATATCATCCAAGCATTTCATGTTTGGCCCCACGCGTGCATATATGGAATCATCCACCAAGTTTTCTCTATGAACAACGTTGGTGGATGATTTGTATTTAGAGGATTTAATCTTTAACTTCTTTTTCATAGGAGACGCAAATTTCCTTTTTAATGCCTATTTACATTCGACATACAATACTAGTCATGAACTGAGCATCCACACATACTATATTCATATGTATACAATAATAACTACATTAGTGGTTTGTATTAGGCATACCTCCACACACTTCTGAATCAGACGAGCAGGCCACTGAACAAATGCACCCTTTGCAGACCGAACCGTGATGTACTCTTGTGTAGGTACAGGGAGCTCTAGATCAGGACACTTATAATTTGGTTCATCCACAGAGACTCTCCCGTGAGAAGGCTGTAGTGGCATCCCATAGGTCACATCATTCGGGCCTGATGAGTACACCCTTCCTTCTGCGACACATATATCTTGATTGTTGTATGGGAGCAGAAGGTTACAGTTTATCGGATCCTACAATTTCATCAAATTAGTAGATGATTGAACTAAGAAATATGTAATAAAAGATATGACAAGTAATAAAACACTTAAGAATATAAAAAATTACTTGTACATATGCATAAGGATACTGGTCATTGGACTCGACGCTTGCGTACAGTCCAGCAGGAGTAGTACCGTCATTGCTTGGGAATGAGGGAGGATCATTATGATAACTGGGGTACGAAGGGCAAGAAGGATCAGAAGCAGGAGCATATGGCTGGGTGCATCACTACCCTGACGTATTTCAGCAATGACCTTCTTCCACCGCTCTCTCATATCATTAATGACACACATATGCTCCTCGTAAGAGATCGTCTGTCCTTGACTACTCCCTTTCGTTGACCCGGGGTTTCCAAAAAGTTTTCTTATCCCTATGTTAACCCCCTCCTAACCCCACTGCTCGGCCTGGATGATCTTGTTTTCCAAGTGCTCGAGATAGTTGGTCACCATGTCGATCAGGAACCCAAGTCCCTTGGGTAACTTGCTCATTCATCTCATCCTTTAGAATTAAATGCGTAAAGAAATTATAATAAATTTTAAGATTATAAAAATGAATTTGTAGAAAAATTTAAAAGTAAAGAAAATCACTTACCATCTTATCAACAATTTCTTTCGTTTTCTCGAAGGGATATAGACGCTCTCCAGTTTTCGGGTCTTTCTTAGTACGTGAAAGCTTCCAAAACGTAACCCGTAGCTGGTGCTTATCCAGAGTGTTCATATATGATGGCAACTCCCCTTCTGCCACCCATTCATGCACTCTTCTATTGACCCCTTTGGCACCCAACACGTGACGATATTCATTCTTCTTCCCATTCGCTGATTGGGCGTCACGATACTCATGTTATCAAGTAAACAAACAATTAAGATGATTACAAATATACATATGTAAACATATACACCATATTAATATATATATATATATAATAATAATAATAATAAACTATTTAAAAGTTAGTACGTACCTTCGTCTCCATCTTCTTAGTATAAAACTCCTGCCACTTCTCTTGGGTTATTGGTGTGTAGATCTCCCAAGGCTGACGTGTGTCGCCGTCCGGCCTCTTAAGCTTCTTGGTGATGAATCACTTGACCAGATCATGCTTATGATCTGAAAATTTCTTGCGCATCATCGCTTTGACCATGGTGTAGTACTCACGTTCTGCAGGTATTTGATATCGTTTCTGCATATTACCATAAATGAAACAAATATTAGTTATGGATACCTACAAATTGTATAAAAAATACTTTAACTATTGTTTATTTACATGTACGATCTCAAACATCTGCTTCTTCAGTCCTTCGTCAACCTGAGGCCAGTGAGTGTGATATCACAATACTCTCGCACAATGATGCCTAGCTCCGTAGTGAAGTCTCCAGCCCATTCCCCAGTCGGCTGTAGATACTCATTAAACTGTAGCGGCTTTGACTCAATCTTCTTCGCCCTGAGAGCTTTCGTAGGACCCCGAGGTTTTACGTTCCTAATCTGTGGGATTTGTCATCCAGAAGGTCCAGCCTCTGTCCTCAGGTGGCACAGTGGACACCCTAATCTCATCCAGGCCATGACCCCCCTCATCAGCTCAGACCTGTGACTTGTGGCCTTTCCCTCCATGTGTTTGCTTCTTCTTTGGTCGGGATGCCTTAGTCAGAAACTCACCGATCGGGTCATCCATATCATCCATTTAACTGTCTACACAGATAAACAATGCGATATTAATAACAACACAACAAATAATGTAAAAAAACATAATAAGACATCATGAATATTCCAACAAATTACTGAACGAATAAACAAACAATGAAATATTTTTGTATAATTATCTAACAAACAAACACATCATTGATGGTTTTCAACCCATAAACCCTCATTATGATCAGACCTAGTATACACTACTAGAAGGTTGTCTTAAATGTATATATATACATCTACAATATTTATATACTACTTGGTGATATATATATATATATTGGTTATTATAAATCAACAAATTATACAAACAGTTATGATAAATAGAAATTAATCTAGGTTGAAAAATAAAACTAACCTGCATTTGGAAGGACGAGGAACAAGCGGAACTCGGTCAGAGGGAGGAGACAGGGCGGAGGACGGCGACAAACGTTGCTGTCAAAGGGTGTAATTGTGAACCATAATAATTAGAAGTGAGCTAGGATAATAGTTGTATGTATAAAAAAATACAATCAACAAAAACAACCCTTGTCTCACCTGTTTTCCCCTTTTTGGACTCTTGTCAGGTCCGATGGGAGTAGTAGAAGCGGGTGGTGAACGAAGGCGACGAGGAGCTAGCTGACGTCACTACACCGCGATCTTGTGTAGTATCTAAATGAAGAAAACACAGTACAATTGATACGTCAATTCACCAAAGTTGTTTACTTGTCAACAACCCACACAAACAATAGAAAGATAGCAAAAAAGTTGCTGAAATTCGCTAAGGCATTTCATCGAACACCTTGCGAGCATATAGATTATTTTCTAAAATTGGTCACATATACTCTTTCCTCTTAAACCAATCAATTAAATACCATTCATAGGACACAAATCAATCAACAATTTCATTTTTACAACAAATTAAGGTCCAATTTGACAAAAATTCGAAATGTAAAAATCTGTAAAAACTTACCTAAATCACTATATTTTTCGGTTGATTTAGGCAGCAGCAAGGGTGAGGAGGCGGCGGCACGACTGGGGCGGGCATGGGCGGCAACGACGGCGGCGCTCCGGGATGGTGGTGATGGCGGACTTCGATTCTGAAGGCGGTGGCGATTGTTGGACGATTTTTGTTGCGCAAAGAGGGGAGAAAACTGGTGAACGAAGTGTGTTACGAACGGGGCTGGGGGTTTAGATATACGACCCTTTTTCGGCGGTTCCTAAGAACAACCGCCGAAAATACCTTTAATGTAACGACCCCAAAACCGGCCTAGGAGTTAGGGCCGTTACACGCCGCGAGTTTACTACCTAACGTCGCAAGGCTCTAAGTAAAACAATCCCTAAAACCAAATAACGAACTTGCATAAATACCGAAAGAGTTGACAAGATCTAAATACTTATAAGTCAAATACAATGAAAGGCCCGAAGGCTACACAAGCTCTAAAGCGTCCAACGTGCAAAGCAAACAAAGTCTAAAGAAACATAAAGTAAACGAAGCTCCAGAAGAGAACAGGAAGAGAGGATCCCACGAGCTCAATCTGCAACAAAGTAAAGGGGTGAGCTAAACAGCCCAGCAAGCAGAAGACTTCCTCAAGGAAGCCCACTCAAAACGGAAGTAGAAGAATAATTTATAAACAGAGAAGAAGGCGGAATCATTATAAACAGACAGAACGGAAACACAAAACAGAAGCAGAGTAGAACGTCACTTCAAATCATAGTCGGACTTCCAAAAACAAATACGGAAGAGTGGGACACTAGAAACAAGCTAACACAACAGAAGGACTCACAATAGGTCCTATGGATCCGAAGATCCCACAACAGAAGCCGTAGAGACAGCTAACAGACCCGTCGGTCAGATGACGTCCTAAGGGAGACCCTAAGGAGTGTAATCAGAAGGAATTCCTGCGCAGCATGCTACGGGACAGCCCGACCCGACTATCCAAGGCTCAGAAGCAAAGTAACTAGGTCCCAAAACCAAAAGCTCACAAAACAGCTCTTAAGTGCATGGAATGCATATAACAGCATAAGAATCTTATACACAAATAGGGGAATCCAACCCCGCAAACGGAACTCAAAACGGAGCTAAAACGGAGAAGTTATGCCCAAAACAGTGGCATGTCCGAACTTGCGTCCGACCTTGCAAGTTCGGACAGAGGCCGAGAGTCAGAAGTCACAGATACGCCAAAGTCCGAACTTACGTCCGAACGTCGAAGTCCGGACGTAAGTCGAGAGTCAGAAACCAAAACAATCTTCGTGTCCGAACTTGCGTCCGACCTTGCAAGTTCGGACACATGTCGAAACTCATATCGAAAATCCGTCCTCGCATCGCGTCCGAACTTACAAGTTCAGACCGATGTTCGGACACTTCAAAAACTCGGAAAATCAGAACACGTCCGATGAGCTGTCCGAACTGATGTTCGGACAGAAGTTCGGACAGAGCAAAACTGTCGAATTCCAGAAAGAACAGACGCGCAGAAAATCACAAAACCATCACAAACTCACCCAAAATCCGCAGAATTGTAAAGCAGTACCCTCGGGGGTTTAGCCAAACGATTAACAACGCAAAACCGATGTGAAAACACACAATCACAACACAATTACAGATCAGAAACGCTAGAATAAAACAGTCCCCGGGGGTGAGTAAACTACCCCGATTCCATCCCTCACTTACATCGAATCGCAGAGAAGCCTTCACCAATCTGCAGCAGTGAACGATCCCGACAACGCAGCAGTCCCGAATAGCAACAAATCGCTGAATTCAGCAACCATCAGACATCTCAAAATCAGAAACGTTCCACCCAAAACTGAGACCGAACACTAGTAAATTCACAACCAGACCAACCTGATTCTGCAGAGGAGGACAATCCACACCACAGCAGTAAAAGAAACGAACAAAAGGTCACCGCACCAGCACCAGATTCCGCAGCCAAACACGCAGGAGAAGGGAGAAGAGAGGCGCTCAAAAACTGTCGAGAGAAAGAGAGCGGGGCTTGAGAACTGATCGTGATTGGAAACAAGAAACTTCCCAGCTAATTAATTAAAAAGGGCTTACCATAATTAAAGAGAGGGAATTGTCCTCCTTGCCCTCGTCTTTTAATTCAATGACTCCGACGTCTTATCAAACTAACAAGCACCACATAACATAATTAATACATAAACCGGAATGTTATGTTATGAAATCTGAAAAACGAAAATACGGAGTATTACATCACTCCCCCCTTAAAAGGAATTTCGTCCTCGAAATTCAACATACCTCGCTGCTTAAAAAGGGAAGGGAACTTGGCACGCAGCTCTTCCTCAAGTTCCCACGTGGCCTCGCACTCAGATTGCTCCGACCACTGCACCTTAATCATAGGCAGTGTCTTACTGCGCAGTCGGCGAACGTCAAGAGCTAAAATACGAACCGGAACTGCCTCATAAGTGAAATCATCTCGGAGTCGAAGCTGACCATAGTCAATCACATGCGAAGGATCGTGCAGATACTTCCTGAGCATCGACACATGGAACACGTCATGCACTCCTGCTAGAGCTGGTGGCAATGCCAGTCTGTAAGCCACCGGCCCAACCTTTTCAAGCACCTCGAAAGGTCCTACGAATCGAGGACTCAGCTTGCCTCGCTTACCAAAATGAACAACACCACGAACTGGAGAAATCTTCAGATACACGTGGTCCCCAATCTGAAATTCAAGCGGACGGCGTTTCTGATCTACATAACTCTTCTGCCGGCTCTGGGCAACCAACAGACGCTCCCTGATAGTCTTGACCTTGTCTACAGCTCCCTGCACCAACTCAGGACCCACAATCGCCCTCTCTCGTAGATTATCCCAACAAATAGGAGATCTACAACGCCTACCATACAATGCCTCAAATGGGGCCATCCCAATACTCGATTGGAAGCTATTATTGTAGGCGAACTCAATCAATGTCACATGCTGATCCCAGCTGCCTCCGAAGTCAAGTACACACGCCCTCAACATATCCTCCAAAATCTGGTTCGTCCTCTCCGTCTGCCCATCGGTCTGAGGGTGATAAGCCGAACTGAAAGCCAAATTCGTCCCTAAAGCCTTATGCAGGCTACGCCAAAAGCGAGATACAAATCTCGGATCCTTGTCCGAAACGATCATCACCGGCACACCATGCAGCCTCACAATCTCATCTACATACAGCCGAGCCAGGCGCTCAAGGCTGAAAGTCTTCCTCACCGGCAAGAAATGGGCTGACTTCGTCAGCCGATCCACAATCACCCACAGCGCATCATACCCAGAAGATGTCCTAGGAAGCCCCACAATAAAGTCCATACCAACGCTCTCCCCCTTCCACTCAGGAACGGGAAGAGGGTGCAGAAGACCCGCAGGTCGCTGATGCTCAGCCTTCACCTGCTGACAGGTTTGGCAACGAGCCACAAAATCAGAAATCTCCCTCTTCATATTCGCCCACCAGAAGGACTCTCTGAGGTCCCGGTACATCTTCACCCCTCCTGGGTGTACAGAATAAGGAGCTCCATGAGCCTCCTGCATAATCTCCTGCCTAAGATCGCCTCCACTAGGCACACAAACTCTGCCTCTAAAGCGTAGACAGCCGTCGCTGGACACAGAAAACTCTGACTCCTGGTCATCTGCCAACTTCTCCCGGATCTTACACAACTCAGCATCGGCCTTCTGACCATCTCTAATCCGCTCAATCAAAGTAGACTGGACCTGAATAGAAGCAATCATCCCAGCACTGTCGGACCTGACAACCCAAATCCCCATGCGCTGAAGCTAAAAGCAGACCTCTGAACCCCTGACAAGGAACACGCAAGCCCATGAGCACCCCTACGACTCAACGCGTCAGCTACAACATTCGCTCTACCTGGATGGTAGAGGATCTCCAGGTCATAATCGTGCAAAAGCTCCAACCAACGCCGCTACCACAAATTCAGCTCCTTCTGCGTGAATAGATATTTGAGACTCTTGTGATCCGTGTAGACCTTACACATCACCCCGTACAAATAGTGCCGCCAGATCTTCAAGGCGAAGACCACACAGCTAACTCCAAATCATGGGTAGGATAATTCTTCTCGTACGGCTTCAGCTGCCGCGACCCATATGCTACCACCTTTCCCTGCTGCATCAGAACACAACCCAGCCCTCTGTGAGAAGCGTCACAGAACACCTCAAAGCCATCAGTCCTAGAAGGCAACGTCAAAATCGGAGCCGAAGTCAACCTCTTCTTCAGCTCCTGGAAACTCTCCTGACACGCTTCGCTCCAATCAAACTTGACATCCTTCCTAAGGAGACGAGTCATGGGGGATACGATCTTAGAGAAACCCTCCACGAACTTCCTATAATACCCAGCCAACCCCAGAAAACTACGCACCTCAGACACACTAGTGGGCTTCGCCCACTCCATTACCGCCTTAATCTTCTCTGGGTCCACTGAAATGCCATCCTTCGAAACCACGTGGCCAAGGAACTCCACTCTATCCAACCAGAACTCACACTTCTTCAACTTGGCATACAACTCCTTCTCCTTCAATGTCTGCAGCACCATCCTCAGATGCTCCTCATGCTCCTCATCACTCTTGGAGTAACCAAGATATCGTCTATAAAAAACTACGAAAGAATCCAGAAAGGCTAAAAACTCTGTTCATCATATCCATGAAGAACGACGGGGCATGGCATTGGTCAAACCAAAAGGCATGACCAAGAACTCATTAATGCCATATCGGGTCCTAAAGTAGACTTCAGGCACATCCTCGGCCTTAATTCTTCAGCTGATGATATCCAGAACGCAAGTCGATCTTCGAGAAGACCGTCGCTCCCTGCTAACTGGTCGAAGAGGTCATCAATGCGGAGGAGAGCGCGGGTACGGTTCTTGATGGTAACCTTATTCAATTCCCTATAATCAATACACAATCTGAAGGAGCCGTCCTTCTTCTTCACAAATAACACAGGTGCTCCCCATGGAGACACACTAGGGCAATAAAGCCCTTATCCAGAAGATCATGCAGCTGCACCTTCAGCTCCTTAAGCTCCGCCGGACTCATGCGATAGGGAACCTTAGAGATAGGCTGAGTCCCTGGCGCTAACTCAATAGCAAACTCCACCTCACGATCAGGTGGTAGCCCTGGCACATCATCCTGGAACACCTCAGGAAACTCACGCACGATGGGGATATCCTCCAACCGGGATCCCTCCTTAACCTCAGGTACAAAGAAGAGCAGAAAACCCCTGGCACCTTCCTCAAGGAACGGACTGCCTACATAGCAGACACCAACACAGGAGCACAAGGAATGGAGTTCCCCACAAAAGCAAAAACGGGTCTCACCCGGTCTATCAAACACAACCCTCTAGCTGCACAATCTATATGGGCATGGTGCTCTGCTAGCCAGTCCATGCCCAAAATCACATCGAAGCAAGACATACGCATAGGGATCAAATCAGCAGGCAAATTCCTATCCATGACCACTACTGGAACAACTTACACACAGAGTCAAGCCACATGCAGGCACACCACTCAACGGGCTAGAAATGCACAGATCAATCAACATCACATGGCACAGCAGACAACCCGAGACTACCCACTAAATCAGCAGACACAAAGGAGTGGGTAGCTCCTGAATCAAATAAACAGAATACTGACTGAGAAGAGATCTAGAGAATACCTGACACTACTCTGTCTGAGGCATGGTCTCACTCACCAGCCAGAGCATACACACAGTCTGGGGTCTGGGGCTTCTTCTGATCAGCCTTCTGCCCGGACCCTGACCAGCACCTGGCCCTCAGAACGCCACTGCCACCTCCACCTCTAGCCTGTGGACACTGGGCAATGCGGTGATCTAGTGAACCACACTTGAAGCACCCCGGACTTCCTGTAGCACTCAGCCCAGATGATGAAAGCGATCACACTCAGCACACTTCCACACACAGGCGATGCAGATGACGAAGATCCCCGGTCTCCCTCTGAACTTCTTCTGGGAAGAGTCTGGTCTCGCCTCATAGGCTCCTCTACATGGGCCTTCCTCTTCTGCTCCTTGCCCTTACGGCCTCTGGTCCTTCTTCTCATAACGCTGCCTAGCCTGAGCTCAGACTCCACCACCAAGGCCACATCCGCCACATCTCTGAATGTCTTGTGGCGAAAGGGCGCCACAGCCGCTCGAATGTCACCCCTCAGACCAGCCTCAAACTTCCTCGCCTTCCGGTTATCATCCGGCTCAGGCACAAACTTCGAAAGAGAAATGAACTTTCGCACATAATCATCCACAGACATCTCCTTCATCTGATGAAGCCTCCCATACTCAACTATCTTCTGATCCCTGAAGACATCGGGATAGAACTGCAGATTGAAGCAGCCCCTAAACTGCTCCCAAGTCCATGGGTGGGGGTACTTCCCTTCAACCGACTTCCACCACTCCTTCGCCTCAGACTGGAACATGAATGTAGCGAATCCAACCTTCTGATCCTCCTCACATCCCATGACCCTCAGCAAATCCCTATGGTAGAAATCCAGTGGCTCGCCTCCTGTGGGTCACCACTAGCATCAAAAGAAGGCGGCTTCAGCTTCAGGAACTCCTGAAGCGCCTTCACATTGCTGCCCCCGCCCCCCCTGTTACCGGCTCCTGTCACCTGGCCAGCAGTGGTCCCTACGGTTGCAACACCTGGGTCACCACCTGCTGCACAATCTCTGCAATGTCCCCCTGGGGACATCGCTGAAGCTGCACCACGTCCTGAACGTCGGGGAGGCATACTGAAGATACAAACACCAAGATTAATCAGAAACCATCAAGCATCACACAGCAGACCTTTCAGACACCCCCGCATGTAGACAAATCCCCACAAACACCAACGAACGAGCAACCTGGCTCTGATAACACTAAATGTAACGACCCCAAAACCAGCCTAGGAGTTAGGGCCGTTACACGCCGCAAGTTTACTACCTGACGTTGCAAGGCTCTAAGCAAAACAATCCCCAAAACCAAATAACGAACTTGCATAAATACCGAAAGAGTTGACAAGATCTAAATACTTATAAGTCAAATACAATGAAAGGCCCGAAGGCTACACAAGCTCTAAGGCGTCCAACGCGCAAAGCAAACAAAGTCTAAAGAAACATAAAGTAAACGAAGCTCCATAAGAGAACAGAAGAGAGGATCCCACGAGCTCAATCTGCAACAAAGTAAAGGGGTGAGCTAAACAGCCCAGCAAGCAGAAGACTTCCTCAAGGAAGCCCACTCAAAACGGAAGTAGAAGAATAATTTATAAACAGAGAAGAAGGCGGAATCATTATAAACAGACAGAACGGAAACACAAAACAGAAGCAGAGTAGAACGTCACTTCAAATCATAGTCGGACTTCCAAAAACAAATACGGAAGAGTGGGACACAAGAAACAAGCTAACACAACAGAAGGACTCACAATAGGTCCTATGGATCCGAAGATCCCACAACAGAAGCCGTAGAGACAGCTAACAGACCCGTCGGTCAGATGACGTCCTAAGGGAGACCCTAAGGAGTGTAATCAGAAGGAATTCTTGCGCAGCATGCTACGGGACAGCCCGACCTGACTATCCAAGGCTCAGAAGTAAAGTAACTAGGTCCCAAAACCAAAAGCTCACAAAACAGCTCTTAAGTGCATGGAATGCATATAACAGCATAAGAAGCTTATACACAAATAGGGGAATCCAACCCCGCAAACGGAACTCAAAACGGAGCTAAAACGGAGAAGTTATGCCCAAAACAGTGGCATGTCCGAACTTGCGTCCGACCTTGCAAGTTCGGACAGAGGCCGAGAGTCAGAAGTCACAGATACGCCAAAGTCCGAACTTACATCCGAACGTCGAAGTCCGGACGTAAGTCGAGAGTCAGAAACCGAAACAATCTTCGTGTCCGAACTTGCGTCCGACCTTGCAAGTTCGGACACATGTCGAAACTCATATCGAAAATCCGTCCTCGCATCGCGTCCGAACTTACAAGTTCGGACCGATGTTCGGACACTTCAAAAACTCGGAAATCAGAACGCGCCCGATGAGCTGTCCGAACTTACCAGTTCGGACAGAAGTTCGGACAGAGCAAAACTATCAAATTCCAGAAAGAACAGACGCGCAGAAAATCACAAAAATCATCACAAACTCACCCAAAATCCGCAGAATTGTAAATCAGTACCCTCGGGGGTTTAGCCAAACGATTAACAACGCAAAACCGATGTGAAAACACACAATCACAACACAATGACAGATCAGAAACGCTAGAATAAAACAGTCCCCGGGGGTGAGTAAACTACCCCGATTCCATCCCCCACTTACATCGAATCGCAGAGAAGCCTTCACCAATCTGCAGCAGCGAACGATCCCGACAACGCAGCAGTCCCGAATAGCAACAAAATCGCTGAATTCAGCAACCATCAGACATCTCAAAATCAGAAACGTTCCACCCAAAACTGAGACCGAACACTAGTAAATTCACAACCAGACCAACCTGATTCTGCAAAGGAGAACAATCCACACCACAACAGTAAAAGAAACGAGCAAGAGGTCACCGCACCAGCACCAGATTCCGCAGCCAAACACACAGGAGAAGGGAGAAGAGAGGCGCTCAAAAACTGTCGAGAGAAAGAGAGCGGGGCTTGAGAACTGATCGTGATTGGAAACAAGAAACTGCCTAGCTAATTAATTAAAAAGGGCTTACCATAATTAAAGAGAGGGAATTGTCCTCCTTGCCCTCGTCTTTTAATTCAATGACTCCGACGTCTTATCTACTAAACAAAGCACCACATAACATAATTAATAACATAAACCGGAATGTTATGTTATGAAATCTGAAAAACGAAAATACGGAGTATTACATTTAACTAAACCAATTTTCGGCGGTTCCTAAGAACAACCGCCGAAAAAGACACTTAAAAAGTTCTATTTTCGGCGGTTGTTCTTAGGAACCGCCGAAAATGACTTAAATTTTTTTAAAAAAAAAACCTTTTTCGGTGGCTTTAGTATACAACCGCCGAAAATACCTTTAACTAAACCAATTTTTGGCGGTTATTACTAGAAACCGCTGAAAATGCCCTGACCCGAAACTATTTTTCGGCTAAATTATAAAAACCGCCGAAAATGGGTGGCCGAAAAAGGACCTTTTTGTACTAGTGTGTTCTTCACGTTTTGGTTGTGTTTTTGTGGAGGTATGATGATTTTTGATATTATGGGAGTTGGAAAAAGTGTTTTGATGATGATTTTTATAAGGTTTTTTATGTGATTTCGGTGCTAGGGTTTGGAAAAACATGAGAGAGTTGTGACGACTGTGAGTTCTGATTGCTTAGGGTTCTTGTTGATGTCCTTTGCTCAAGGGTTAAGGTCTCTTATATAGGCATCTCTAAAGATAGAGTAAACTCGGTCAAAACCGAAGTCTACCGAGATTTGGACAAGTGATTTGTGGAGTGAGTTTGGCTATGAAATTTTAACCATGTCGAGAGGAAGACATTTCTATTTTCCTAGGGAGAAATTATAATGTGTTTGATGGTGCAAAAGTGCAATAAAACACATGACCCAAGATACTTATGTTTTTGAAAATTCAATGTTGTAAAGATAATGTTCTTATGCAAATGATTATGATGAGAACTGAAAGTTCCAAACGTGGCAATGATGAAGTGTGTGCAGAAGTTGTAAGATACCATCAAAGTGTTTGTAGGAACCAAAACCTATCCAAAATAAGAAATTGTTTAAAAGGGTGCCAAACGTGGCAATGTTTTGAGGAAAACTCTTGTCTATTGAAAAGTAAAGTGAAATCATTATTTCATGACTAAAGACTTTAGATCTATAGTTTGTTTCCTAAAAGATGAACATGTCGTTGGTGGGAGTGTGCAGTGTTTGTTGCGGGGGTTTGAGGCTTTTTGAGTGAAGGTCGGGGCTAACTTCTGGCCTAGGAGAGATGCTAGTGGCTCTTGAAGCTTGTGAATGGCTTAAGCTTTTGGGTTTCAATTGGTGTTTCCGTATCAATTGTTGGAACCAACAATAGCCCCCACTATTCTTCCTTAAGACAATCTGAGCTAGAGATCGTGGCAATCGATTGGAACGATCAATTGCCCCCATTATTTTTCCTTAAGACAATTTGAGCTAGAGTTCATGGCAATCGATTGGAACGATAGATTGCCCTCAGTATTTTCTTTAGTTAAACGTGTGAACGAGTCTCGTCCTCTCAAGGTCAAGGCTTATGTTTTGATATGGTGCTTCTTAACCTACACGTGACGTGTTTGGTGTTTGCACTCGTTTCTTGCTTATGGTCACAACTTCTAACCATTGAATTTGATATTTGATGGATTTACGCATTTGATTTGTTACTTTCACTTGATTAGATATTCAACTACCAAGTCGGAATTCTTTTAAGCTTATAACGTGGCCATGGGGTATGATGAAAGACAACGGAACCATGGAGGGATATTTGAGGTATGTGGAGCTTAAAGGGGTGACCAAAGTTACAACTTACGTCTTTCCTTGGATTTGCCTTCCTTGTCTCGAAGTCGTCTGGCTGCTTTGTGTTGACGTTGTTTTCAAACTTTGGACCTGGAACTTTTGAAGTTGTCCTTTACACCATTTCTCTTCTTTTCCGGTATTTGGATTTCTTTGAGGCTTTTCAGATTTGCCTTTCTATTATCCTTTTCTTTTCTCGGGGTTCTTGTGTCTCCCGACTTTTGACTTTGAGAGTTGTTTTTTATGTAAGCTCTTTGGATCCTGTGTCACTTTGGGACCATTCGCGGATCACTTCGTCATGCTGGTAGCGGCATTGTATCTTTTAGACTAATGAAAACGTTATCCAAGAGTCGGGCTCCTCGCTTCCTTTAGTCACCGGGTCGGTTATTCATCTCGGGCTGACTTGTTTTGTGAAGCTTAACGTGTTAAAAAAGGAGATATATGAAAAGCTCAGTGGGGGTGCCTAGGGTTTAATGTCAGGTTTCACAAGCTTTTGGCTATGTGGTGTTGTACCTAGGTGCTTCGTCATTCCTGATAGTTGTGTATCCGCTCTTTGTTATTTCGTAGGTCTAAGAGTAAATTTACAAAATGTCTCATTCGGTCGGAGTTATACCGTTTACCTTACCTTTGAATGTGGCCTCACCGGAGTCATGTGAAAATGACACGCTCATTCGCTCATGGTTTTACAGCTCGAGACGCTCTCATGAACTTTTCACTCAGAGATTTGTTTGCACGTTTAAACAAAAGATTAATGATGACAAACCTAAACTCTGATTGCCCCAAGTATTGATTTAGAGTTTATGACAACAATTCAACGGATGTGGGCTTTGAACCGCTTTGTGGGTTGTTTGGATGTTTTGAGGTGAGTTGTGGGGTTTGGCAAAGCACGTTCAACTTTTCAGAAACAAAAACAAGCTTTTGTGTTCCAGTGTAGGGAAATAATTATTTCATGAACCATTTTCTCAAAGAAATTTGTGTGAAACAAAATCATTTTTTTTGCTATTTAGACTTAATAAAGTCATCATTTGTGAACATGAGGAAGAAGAGGATTTAACAAAATTGATGCTTCTTATTACTGATAACAAAAACTGTTCATTTAAATGCAGTCATTCTTTGAAAACTATTGAATGATGCATATGAAATATGGATGTGATAGCAAGTTGTGCATGTGAAGACTTATATTGAATTCAAACGTTGCCGAACCGTCTGACACCTACATGCTGAAGACTCGAGCTCTCGACCGTTGGGACATCATTGAGATGACATGATCATCTTCTTCTTGAACTCTAAGTAGGCTTTGTGAAAAGTCTGAACTATGAATTCCTATAGACTATGCATCAGACACTTTGGCCTGAATCTTTTTCAAACTGAGAGTGAGCTGCATGGGGCTGAAATAGTTTCATGAATGTGGATAGGCACTCGAGCCTGGATGAATTGAAAGTGAGGTGGGCCAGGACGATTCATAGGTTGTAAATTGGCACTTGGGCCGAAAACATTTTGAGGATGTGGTGCTTGGGCCGGAGTGTTGTGAGAATGTGGCCCTTGCGCCTGAACGTTTAGAATGTGGCACTTGGGCCAGAACGTTTTGAAAGTGTGGCACTTGGGCTGGAAAATGTTTGGGCTAGAAATGAGGCACATGGGCCAGAGTGACTCCTAGACTAGAATGAATGTGTGGGCCTGAATACCTTTAATCTGGAAGTGATGCATACGAGCTGAAGGAAGTTGTATGGGTTGTGAATGGGCCACTAGGCCGAGAGAGAAACTTTGAAGTCCATAATTCGTTTGAAAGTCTTGTTAGGCCTTTGGGCCAGGAATTAGAATGAATGAGTTATGCAAACTATCTTGAATTCAAATGTATTATTGATAAGTGAGAAATACATAGACATTTAATGGTTTAATCTACCTTATATTTACTTACTTCCAGGATAATATTACTCACTTATCGTATGTTTTCCTAAGATTTATGTTTTGATATGAACTGATACATTTTATGTATCAAATGCAGTAAAAAGTCTTGGAATTACATAGTTTACTTCACAACCTTTCCAACGCAACAAACGGCCTGTGAAACAGAGCTAAAATGAAGAATCTAAGCCCAGTTGAAGATTGCAGAAAAATGAGGAAGAAAATACACCATGTCCGTGGAAATATGGCCGGACAGAGGGCGGACAGGACAAACACGTCTGGGGAACTATGGCCGGACAGGGGGCGGACAAAGACAATGTGTCTGTGGCGCGTCCGTGGAGAAAAGGCTGGACATAAGTTGTGACCGTGGTGTGTCCGCGGAAGAAAGGCCGGACATGAGACAAGTCTGTGGCCTGTCCGGGGATAAAAGGCCGGACAACACTGATGCTGCGCTAGACATGTCCGTTGAAATAAGGCCGGACAAGAGATAGAGACGACCGGGGATTTAAACAAGGACGCCTCTATATGCAACCCAGATATCCTGATAATTGATTGAGCCGACCGTCTTCCCTGATTTTTATTGCGGCGCCTGCAAACACATCTATCTACCCCATCACCAATATCAGGCGCCGGCAGTCCTTAAATCCCTCACGCGTTGTCCACTTTGTCTTCATCCTCATCCTTTCTTCTATTTAAACCCACTGCTACTACTTCATCAGAAAAATGCGCATGTTGGTTCACCATAACTCAACTTCACTTCCAAATCACACTTCCTCCAGAGAATTCCATTTTCCTCCATACATCCACATCGCCACTTTATTTCCATCGTACTAAATAAGCCCGTGCGAGTGCAAAGAGTTCTTTCTTTGCTTATCTATACTCTGTTTTAATGTCTATGTTATTTACGTCGTTTGTTTGTATAATTAAGTGTGAGTAATAACTCTAGCCTCCCGGTTGGGAAGCAAGCCTATTTTATAAAATCATATTACGTAGACTTTCTACTATAATCTGTTCAAGCAATATATTGATTCTCGTCCTTAATGCGCTTTAATATTCAAGCGAATTATTAAAGTGATATTTGTAGTCCCTTGTTAAAATGCGATGCTAAGACAGGGTTCTAGACAGAAGAAGTCAAAACGGGTTAACGACTAGAAGCGAGTTTTCGCCTATAGGTTAATCTGTCTCCAACAGGAATCGTTAATAAGGCGATTAATTTATAATAACTTGAGCAAGGATTGCGCTTGTTGTTTAAATTAATCAGGGTTTATTGTACAAGGACCGGTCAATGAACTAATTAAGATTCCTGAGTTTATTGCTAAAGTGGGAAAGTTTATGGTAATATAATTGAATGAAATAGGTGAGCAGAACAACCCAGGGTGCTTCCTTAAAACCAAAAGAGTTTTATAACTGCTATTATTATTCTGTTTTAATTAATTGTTCTTTTTACTGTTTTGTTTACATTAAGTGTTAAACCTCAATCTCCCTAAAAAAAGTGATAAGTTTCTATTAAATAGTCTAATTAGAATTCTCAGTTAATTTACACTATCAGTTAAACCACAGCAAGGTCCCCAAGAGTTCGACAACCCCACAATTCCACTATTTCCGCAAAACGATAGGTACACTGCCTAAGTGGTAGAAGTAGTCACATATTTCTTCCAACAAGTTTTTGGCGCCGTTGCCGGGGACCTCCGGCACGGTTAATTGATAGTTTTTAATTTTATTGAGTTTTCTGTTTAGCTTTTGCTGCTCTTTAATTTTTATTTCTATTATTTTTGTTGTTATTAAACAATCTAACATTTAAATTTCTGCAATCTAACATTTAAATTTCAGCAATCTAACATTTAAATTTCAGCAATCTAACTCCTAACATTTAAATTTCCAGTAAACTAATTACTGACATTTAAATTTTTGTCATTTAAATATCTGTCATTTAATTTTCAGTCATTTAAATTTTGTCAACTAATTTCTAACATTTAAATTCTGTCATTTAAATTCTGTAATCTAATTACTAACATTTAAATTCTGTCATTTAAATTTCAGTTCTTTAAATTATTGTCATTTAATTTCCCTCGTCATTTAAATTCAGTTCTTTAAATTCCCTAGTCATTTAATTTTCCTCGTCATTTAATTTTCTGTCAATTAAATTCCTGCAATAAAATTTTGTCCTTTTTCTTTTTCTTTCTAATTTTGTTATTCAATTTTCTTTAGTTTATCTTGACTTTTCAAATACTGCTTTCTTTAGTTATCCTCCATTTTTCAAACTACATTTTATTTCTATATATGCGTCGAACTCGATCTGCAGGTAGCCCTCAAAACAGTCTTGAACCTGAGATCGAGAGATTTCTCCACAGAGAAAGACGTCAACAAAGAATAGAGATGACAAATCGACAAACTCTCTGCGAGTACCAGCAACCGTCGGTCGAAGGGAGGCCCTCTGCTATTGTCCTTCCTCAAGTTACACAGGCTGAACTGGATGCCTGGCAATTCAAAACGAGTTTTATCACCACACTCTACCATCAGGGACAATACAGCGGGCTGGATTCAGATGATGCTCCACACCATATATCTGCATTTCTTGATTTTTGTAACACTTTTAATAAAACAGGAAATCTAAACGAGCACATCCGTCTGCAATTGTTCCCCTATTCTTTGAAAGACGGCGCTTCCAGGTGGCTGAGAAGTTTACAGCCCAGCAGTATCCACAGCTGGGCCGAATTAGCAAACAAATTTCTGGCGAAATACTATCCCCCGTCCAAGACAAGAGAAAAAATTGCTGAGATCACCAACTTCTATCAGGAACCAGGTGAGTCTCTTTATGATTCGTGGGATAGATTCAAAGAATTACAAATATTATGCCCACATCACGGTATGAGTAGCCAGGAACTTGTGTTATCATTATTTAGAGGTTTAAATGATTCTAACAAACTGTTGCTAAGTTCCTCGTCTGGAGGCAATTTTATGAAATTAACCGGAGAAGAAGCAGTTGAACTACTGGATACCATGACCGCCAGCACCAGACAGTGGTGTAAAAACAAGGGAAGAGGTGAAGTAAAGAAAGAACAGGAATGTACAGTATTCCCCCTCAGGATCATGTATCTGCTCAACTAGCTGCGCTCACAAAAGTTGTGGAAAACTAACGCTGAGTCAACCACAACAAAAAGTTGTGAAGGCGGTGGCCACTTCCCCATATCTGACTCCCTGTTGCGAAAACTGTGGAGGAGCTCATGAAACCCCAGACTGCGATGGTTCAGGTTGCAACAGGACCCTTGAGGAGGTAAGTTTAATTAACAACAGACCAGGGAATCCTTATCAGAACTCCTACAACCAAAACAATTGGAGGAGCAATCAACAACCATGGAGGAATTATGAGCCACAGACGAGCAACCAAGGATTCAACCAAAACCGACAACCTCAATACAACCGACAACAGGAGCAGCCACCCAACTCACAAGGAGATATGGGCGAACTGAAAAGCATGATGAACCAGCTTCTAAAACAAGGTCAGGCGACAAATTCAAAATTTGCTGAGATAGAAGCGAAAGTTGCTGATCAGGCTACCATAACCACAAATTTAGAGAGACAGATAGGTCAGATTTCCCAACAACTGGCTCAAAGACCAACAGGGTCACTCCCGAGCCAGACTGATCCAAATCCCAGGGAGCATGCAAAATCAATAACCCTAAGAAGCGGAAAAGAGTTGGTATCCGATGTCCCTGAAGCTGAGAAGAAATCTGATGAACAAAAATCTGACAAAGAAGACGTAACAATTCCCAAGGAGAAGGAGTCTCCTGCATCCCTTACTATTAAACCATCCCAGGTTTCGTATGATATTCCAATTCCATTTCCTGATAGATTAAAGAAAAAGAATTTGGATGACCAATTTGGAAAATTTCTTAACATTTTTAAGAAATTAACTATTAATATTCCTTTTTCTGATGCCTTAACACAAATGCCTATTTATGCAAAATTTATGAAAGATATTTTGTCTAACAGGCGATCTTTACAGGAAAATGACACGGTGAAATTAACCGAAAGAGTATCTGCAGTACTCTTAAAGAAGCTACCACCAAAGTTGGGAGATCCAGGTCTCCCTATCATTCCCTGCGCGATAGAAGACATAAATTGTGGTAACGGGTTATGCGATTTAGGAGCTAGTATTAACTTAATGCCTTTATCTATCTTTAAGAAATTAGGTATAGGTCAATGCTCTCCTACTCCTGTGCAGCTACAACTAGCTGATCGTTCCATAATTCACCCTAAAGGAAAAGTTGAAGATTTAGTGGTTTCTGTTGGCAAATTTATTTTCCCTGATGATTTCATTGTTATTGACATAGAGGAAGATGAAGATGTTCCACTAATCCTAGGTAGACCTTTTATGAGAACTGCCAGAACTTTAATTGATGTTGAGGGAGGTAAAATAATTTTGAGACTTCATGATGAACAGGTAGTTTTTGACATGACCCGGAACATGAAGCGTCCTTCTGATACACAAAACTGTTTTTCCATAGATACTATTGACTCTTTAGTACAGGAGACATTCCTCAGCAAAGATGAAGAAACAATTTTGGAAAGATGTCTCATGGCATCTTGTGAAGCTGATGATGAAAATCCTGATGTTGCTCTCATGGCTGAAGAGTTAAACAAGAGACAGCCATATTTCCGTACCTACCAACAGAAATTCGAGCCAGTAGAGAGAAATGCAGACAACCAAAGACATCTATTGAAAAAGCACCTACAGTCGAAATGAAGCCTCTTCCCCCTCATTTAAAATACGCTTTTCTAAAAGAGCCATCTGATTTACCAGTTATTATATCGTCTAAATTGACAGATGTGCAGGAGAAGCAACTTTTAGGGGTGCTACGCAATCATACAACCGCTATCGGTTGGTCGATAGCGGATATCAAAGGAATAAGCCCATATTTGTGCTCTCATCGAATTTATATGGAAGATGATTTCAGGGCATTGGCACAACCACAGAGGCGTCTCAACCCCGTTCTAAAAGAGGTGGTAAAAAGGAGGTGATAAAACTACTTGATGCTGGAATTATTTATCCAATTTCAGATAGCAAGTGGGTGAGCCCAGTACAGGTGGTACCAAAAAAGGGAGGAATAACTGTAGTTCCTAACGAAAAAGGTGAGTTGATTCCTCAACGCACTACCACTGGTTGGAGGGTTTGTATTGACTACCGGAAATTGAATACTGCCACACGTAAGGATCATTTTCCCCTGCCCTTTATTGACCAAATGCTGGAAAGGTTAGCAGGTCAGGATTACTATTGTTTTCTAGATGGCTATTCAGGATACTTTCAGATCCCAATTGCTCCAGAAGATCAGGATAAAACTACTTTTACCTGTCCTTATGGAACATATGCTTATAAACGAATGTCGTTCGGATTATGTAATGCCCCAGCTACTTTTCAACGGTGCATGATGGCTATTTTTTCTGACTACATTGAAAAATGCATAGAAGTCTTTATGGATGACTTCTCTGTCTTTGGTTCAACATTTGACACTTGCCTGGAGAATCTCGATCTTATTCTGGCCAGGTGTGAAGACACAAATCTAGTCCTGAACTGGGAAAAATGTCACTTCATGGTTCGAGAAGGGATTGTGCTCGGGCATAACGTGTCTTCAAAAGGTATTGAGGTGGATCGCGCTAAAATTGAGGTAATAGAAAAACTCCCACCTCCTACTACTGTCAGAGGAGATTCATCAAAAACTTTTCCAAGATTTCTAAACCTCTATGTACTTTACTGACCAAAGATGCTAAATTTAATTTTATTTCTGATGAATGTTTAGCAGCTTTTAATTTGTTAAAAGAAAAACTTGTTTCTGCTCCTATCGTTGTATCACCCGACTGGTCCCAACCTTTTGAAATCATATGTGACGCCAGTGATTATGCGGTAGGTGCTGTTTTGTGCCAAAAATTGGATAATGTTCTGAGAGTCATTTATTATACTAGTCGTACTTTAAATGACGCTCAGAAAAATTATGCCACCACGGAAAAAGAATTGCTGGCAGTCGTCTTTGCTTTAGATAAGTTCCATCCATACTTATTGGGTAGTAAGGTTATCATTCATACTGATCATTCTGCCCTCAAGTATTTATTTGCCAAAGCAGATGCAAAACCCAGGTTGATAAGATGGATACTTCTCTTGCAAGAATTCGACATGGAGATAAGAGATAAAAAGGTATCCAGAATGTCGTGGCTGATCACTTGTCAAGAATGGAGGGACCAGAAGACGAAAGACCCATCAATGAGTTTTTCCCTAACGAGGCAGTATTCGCAATCCAAATGGTAGGAGGCCCTTGGTTTGCCGATATTGCTAACTATCTGGCCAGGAAGATCATCCCAGCTGATATGACATATCAGCAACGTAAAAGGTTCTTTTCAATTGTCAAACATTATTTATGGGATGATCCATTTCTTTTCAAAATCTGTGCAGATGGAATTATAAGGAGATGTGTCCCACAGACGGAGATCAGAAATATCCTTCTCCATTGCCATTCTAGAGAAACCGGCGGACATCACGGTGCAACCCGTACAGCTGCTAAGGTACTTGAATCGGGTTTCTATTGGAACACCCTTCACAAAGACTGTCATGCTTTTGTGTCTACTTGTGATCGGTGTCAAAGGCAAGGTAACATTTCTCGCCGTAATGAACTACCCTTAAACAATATGCTAGAGGTTGAATTATTTGATGTTTGGGGGATTGATTTTATGGGACCCTTCCCAAATTCTTTTGGAAATTTATACATCTTAGTAGCAGTTGATTATGTCTCTAAATGGGCGGAAGCCCTTGCTTGCTCTACTAATGATGGTAAAGTTGTGATGAAGTTCATAAAGAAACACATTTTCACTCGATTCGGTGTTCCTAGAGCAATAATCAGCGATGGTGGCTCTCATTTCTGCAATCGCCAGTTTGATGCTCTCCTGAAGAAATATGGGGTCCGACATAAGGTTGCTCTACCATACCATCCTCAAACGAATGGTCAGGCTGAGATAACAAATAGAGAACTGAAATGGATTCTGCAGAAGACGGTGAGCGCTTCTCGAAAGGATTGGTCCCTGAAATTGGATGATGCACTATGGGCATACCGTACCGCCTTCAAAACACCTATTGGCGTGTCTCCCTACAAACTAGTTTTTGGGAAGGCATGTCACTTGCCTGTGGAATTAGAGCATAAATCTTATTGGGCTCTGAAGATGTTGAACTTTGATCTACAACAAGCCGGTGAAAAAAGGAAGTTCCAATTGACTGAGCTAGAAGAACTTAGGAACGACTCATATGAGAATGCAGTGATTTATAAGGAGAAGACCAAGCGTTGGCACGATAAGATGATTGCCAAGCGAGAATTCAAAGCGGGAGATCACGTCCTTCTTTATAACTCCAGACTTAAGTTCTTCCCAGGTAAGTTAAAATCCTTCTGGTCTAGACCATTTAAAATAATATCTACATCTCCTTATGGAGCTGTGGAATTGGATAATAAGAAAGGAGGATCGTTTAAAGTCAATGGAGCTCGAATAAAATTATTTCTGGGAAACACGTACGACAACAAGAGGCTTCTGCGCTTCTTCTCAAAGAACCAGTCACACCTTAAAACACTCAGGTACGGTCTAGCCAAAGACCATAAAGATGGGCAGCTCGGTAGGAGGCACCCTACTATCTATCTTTTTAATCTATATTCTGCTTATATTATGTATCTTATTTTATGATAAAAAAACAATATAGTGAAATAAAAAAAAGACTATAGGACGAGGAGAAACGAGGAGAATTAACTTGAGTTTTCTAGTGTTTAGAATATTCACTACAGGAACACTTGCACATTACGACAACTGAACTCAAGTGTGGGGGAGCTACACTAATATCGCATAAATCTGGGGAGTACATATCCATACCTCTCTTTAAATTTTCAATATTTCCTATTGCCATGCTTTGTGATCATTACCCAGGTAGTTTGCATGCCCTGTTATTTAAATTCTTTTGATGCAATGAGGGCATTGCTTTGGTTCAAGTGTGGGGGAGATATAATAATCAAAAAGCTTGCTCTTAAGTTTGTCTCTTTTCGACACTGTGTTTAAATTTAAGTGATTAATAATCAAAGAGGAGCCATAAAGGGAGTAATGCCGGTGTTAACAGTTTAAAAGGGTACATACTAAAAAAAACACTCTGCTCCTTACTCGATGCAAAAAAAAAAATTCTGAGGAAATTATCATTTAAATTTTGTTTTGACTTTGAGCCTGGATTTGAATTGGAATGAAACGGTGGAAAAAGAACAAGGCAAGATACTCCTCTGATCCAGACAGGCATATTCTGATCCTAAACAGGCCTCGTCCACTCGGTTATTAAGTTCTTAGGGGTGCTTCATCACCCGGCTACCTAAGGTACTCGGTATCTGGGATAGTAGACCCAAAACCGCTACAAGGGTGGAGAGAAAAGTTGAGGTAAAAGAAAAATGAACTTCAAAATTGAGGTATCTTTACATTCTGTACCAAAATGATAGAACTTCTTCATTATGGATCATGAGTATGTGGCATTGAAAGGTATAATGGAATAAGATTTTACTTCATGCCCCTTGTCGTTCAAGGAAATGTGAAAGAAAATGGTGGATTGGCTCAGGGTTAAAAGCAAAATTCTCATGGTACTGCTTCTCTTTCTTTTGTAGGACTTCAGGGTTATTCTCGGAAACGGAGAAATATATTTAAGAAATTTAATGTTATTAGTACCCTTTTAAAATCTGAAAAGATTGGCAATTACATCTTCTGTGCTCTCCTTACTTGATTATTGTCTGTTTAACTTGTTTAAACATTATGTCAGAAATATTTGCTTGAGGACAAGCAAAATATAAGTACGGGGGAGTTTGATAAGTGAGAAATACATAGACATTTAATGGTTTAATCTACCTTATATTTACTTACTTCAGGATAATATTACTCACTTATTGTATGTTTTTCCTAAGATTTATGTTTTGATATGAACTGATACATTTTATGTATCAAATGCAGTAAAAAGTCTTAGAATTACATAGTTTACTTCACAACCTTTCCAACGCAACAAACGGCCTGTGAAACAGAGCTAAAATGAAGAATCTAAGCTCAGTTGAAGATTGCAGAAAAATGAGGAAGAAAATACACCATGTCCGTGGAAATATGGCCGGACAGGACAAACACGTCCGGGGAACTATGGCCGGACAGGGGGCGACAAAGACAATGTGTCCGTGGCGCGTCCGTGGAGAAAAGGCCGGACATAAGCTGTGACCGTGGTGTGTTCGCGGAATAAAGGCCGGACATGAGACAAGTCTGGCCTGTCCGGGGATAAAAGGCCGGACAACACTGATGCTGCGCTAGACATGTCCGTTGAAATAAGGCCGGACAAGAGATAGAGACGACCGGGGATTTAAACAAGGACGCCTCTAAATGCAACCCAGATCTCCTGATAATTGATTGAGCCGATCGTCTTCCCCGATTTTTATTGCGGCGCCTGCAAACACATCTATCTACCCCATCACCAATATCAGGCGCCGGCAGTCCTTAAATCCCTCACGCGTTGTCCACTTCTGTCTTCATCCTCATCCTTTCTTCTATTTAAACCCACTGCTACTTCATCAGAAAAATGCGCACGTTGGTTCACCATAACTCAACTTCACTTCCAAATCACACTTCCTCCAGAGAATTCCATTTTCCTCCATACATCCACATCGCCACTTTATTTCCATCGTACTAAATAAGCCCGTGCGAGTGCAGAGAGTTCTTTCTTTGCTTATCTATACTCTGTTTTAATGTCTATGTTATTTACGTCGTTTGTTTGTATAATTATGTGTGAGTAATAACTCTAGCCTCCCGGGTTGGGAAGCAAGCCTATTTTATAAAATCATATTACGTAGACTTTCTACTATAATCTGTTCAAGCAATATTTTGATTCTCGTCCTTAATGCGCTTTAATATTCAGGCCAATTATTAAAGTGATATTTGTAGTCCCTTGTTAAAATGCGATGCTAAGACAGGGTTCTAGACAGAAGAAGTCAAAACGGGTTAACGACTAGAAGCGAGTTTTCGCCTATAGGTTAATCTGTCTCCAACAGGAATTGTTAATAAGGCGATTAATTTATAATAACTTGAGCAAGGATTGCGCTTGTTGTTTAAATTAATCAGGGTTTATTGTACAAGGACCGGTCAATGAACTAATTAAGATTCCTGAGTTTATTGCTAAAGTGGGAAAGTTTATGGTAATATAATTGAATGAAATAGGTGAGCAGAACAACCCAGGGTGCTTCCTTAAAACCAAAAGAGTTTTATAACTGCTATTATTATTCTGTTTTAATTAATTGTTCTTTTTACTATTTTGTTTACATTAAGTGTTAAACCTCAATCTCCCTAAAAAAAGTGATAAGTTTCTATTAAATAGTCTAATTAGAATTCTCAGTTAATTTACACTATCAGTTAAACCACAGCAAGGTCCCCAAGAGTTCGACAACCCCACAATTCCACTATTTCCGCAAAACGATAGGTACACTGCCTAAGTGGTAGAAGTAGTCACATATTTCTTCCAACAATTATAGTATGGGCCGAAACCTATACGAATGGTTCAGATTGGGCCTAAAAATATGACACCTAGATCTAGGATTTTGGGCTAGAGCCCGAACAAAAAGTTTACCTAGACTAGAATGGGCCGTTGGGCCAAAAAGGTCTTTAATGGAAAGACTTGATTGATTTTCATATCTTATAGATTACTTCAAGTTTGGGTGGATTTTTTTTTCATGGACCTAGAACTAAATGGATAATTCAAATTGGGCCGAAAGAGAAATAACCTAAACCTAGGCTTTTGGGCCAAAGCCTAAATGACTCACATATTAAACCAAACAGGGCCTTTGGGGCCAATAAAGCCGCAAATTTAGGTTAGGCTGAGTTGGATGTAAGGGAAGCTCCTATCAATTTCTAAAGTTGGTAGTGGGCCGATCATACAAGAAAACAAGGCTCACACAAATTCAACATGTCCTCACTTGATGTTTAGACCAACTTGGGTAAGGATCGATCCTAAGAGGTGCTTGGGGCTTGGGCCCAGGTCACCGCAAAGGAATAAGGCTTGCACGCTATTCTCTTTGGGCTTCCCCACTTTTTTCACATCACCGTGAGGTGAGCGTCTACGGTCGAGTCTTTGAATGACCAAACATTGGGTTGGGTAAGGATACTGCCGGAGAGGTGCGAGGAGCCGAAGCCCATGTATTAAGGGGATGTGGTTAGACAACATCCTCCTCTTTTCTCCACTTATTCAAATCACCTGAGAAGATGTGAGTCTCGAACAGGGGTCGCCTAATACGGGTCTCATGGTGAAATCGGTTTGTGTGGACCCTCGGTCTCAGATGATGCAAGATTGTAGAAATTTAGATTGCACACGAAAGTAAACCAACAATGTAATAAAAGTCATAAATAATGTTCTAGTTAAGCCCTCTTTCTTAAGATTAAACAAGTTAAAATTAAGAGTTTGTCCCTAGCAGAGTCGTCATTCTGTGAGCCTCTTTTTGAACCACTATCCTATGTTGATTCGGGTTGACTAGGATCTGATCGGGTTCTAGGTTCACTTATAACCTAAGTTTAATAACTGAGTCAAATAACATTAATTATTAAATCCTAAGTTAGCTCACTGGAACCTATTTAGAGTCGTCACCTAATTTTAACCTAGAGTAAATTAGGAAAGGTAGAGTTAAAACTAACTAGTGCTCTGGATATGTCCTTGACTTGTCGTGGACGTGTCATTGGTCAAGTAATTTGATAGTTTAGGAAGAGACTTGATAAACTTAAACTGGAAACTCTTATTCGATTGAGAATTTACACCCTTGAAATTCACTCAAGCTCCCTCCGCCCAACCTATGGACTCCGGGACAGTTTAGGACTTATCACCAAAGTCATCTACCCTTCCTAACAGTAGGCCTATGGTTCCCTAACCGTTCCCCGACTGCAGTCTCCAAATACCCATGGTATTAAGTTGACTACACAACTTGACTTCGCTCACTAACTCCTTGGTAATCACACACACTCAAATACACATTGTGTGACTCACACTTACACTTGTTTCTCTTTTTCTCACGTATGTTCGCTTGTATTGAATACGGCGTTACATTCAATATTTATATACATAAGCTTGTTAGCTTATAACTGCTGGCCTATGGTGAGCTATACTCTAGGAAAAATCAGCCTCTTGTTCCCAACAGAATAGCTCTGCACAATATAAGCTGATCTCCAACTTAATTGTAGGCGTAGCCATGACACGTGTCACTCACTAGTTGGACAGGCTGAAGGCAAGAACTCAAGTGGTCAGTACCACTTGTGATGTCCACTTGCCTGGTCTAATGGCTTCATTAATTTCAAATTATTAATGCCTCTTTATATCTCAATTCTTGTCTTGTTATCTTGTTCAGAATTGTTATATCTTCAGCAAGACTTTTTCGTGAGCTTTACCAACCTCTATGTGAATGCATGTGTTGTTGGTTTACTTGTGCCTGATTGATATATTTGGTTTTTGATCGTATCTGATGCAGAGAGTCATTGTTGTGTTATTCTAGAGATTCGTGTGTACTAGGAGCTCTATTGGAGCTCTGTAGGTAGGTGCACGACTGGTTAGGCACTAGTCACAAATGGAGTGTGCTTGCAACCTTGCATGCTAAGCCACTCTTTCACTTGTTTACCTGATCTTCATACTTAGACAAACATGTCAGATTAACAATACTTGGTATGCTATCATCAAAACCTGAGGAGCTTGACTTAACAAGAGTTCGGGTTCAGGGGCTTGGTATTCGACTTTTCCAAGTTCAAATTACTTTCACTACCCTTCTAAGTCATTTTTCCTCTACTTAGTTTTTTATGACTTATTACGAGATTGTTTTAACCTAAGTGCGCATGTTTCCGATTTTTTTTAATTTTAAACATTTTTTGACTGAAATTGAAATGGAAATTGAAATTACCTAAACTAGGGTTTTGGAAGTCAAATTAGGTCAAATTTAAATTCCAGTGGCCACGAACCAGGCATTCGAAACCACGGACCCTAGTTAACCTAATTATATAGAAAAGTCAAATTTGTGAGAAAATGAAAATTTTAAAAGTCTGGGGCTACGGACAGGGCGTCTAGGGCCCGAACATGCTTTGCGAAAACCCTAATTTTGAAAAATTAAATATCCTGCCAGCGTCCGAAAGCGCCGAGCTTACAGATAAGGCGTCGTGAACCCTGAACATGACGTCCGTGGGTGCGGACCACCCTCGGATGGTGCTTTAAGGCAGTTCCCGACTGTGTTTTCGGCTCAAATTTTATGGACGCGTAGGCTACGAGATTTTAAACAAGTTAGTATTCGGAAGAATTTAAATTGACTACGAATTAATGCCGAAATTTAATGAACAAGTAATTGGCCAGAAACGAAGAAAAACGTCAATTCGAGAGCCAAAAAAGTTTGGTTTGATTCCAAATTTTAACAGAGAGTAATTAAAGTCAAAGGGAGTGTTTTCTAACCTTATTTGCCTTCGAAAGTGAGGTGATCCTTCACATCGGGATTCTTCGGGAGCCTCGTTGGTGGTCAACCCGAAAGGATTTCGACCCGGGCTCTGACCCCTTGTTGTTGTTGATGTTCTTCACGTTTTGGTTGTGTTTTTGTGGAGGTTTGATGATTATTGATATTATGGGAGTTGGAAAAAGTGTTTTGATGATGATTTTTAGAAGGTTTTTGATGTGATTTCGGTGCTCGGGTCTGGAAAAACATGAGAGAGTTGTGACGACTGTGAGTTCTGATTGCTAGGGTTCTTGTTGCTGTCCTTTACTCAAGGGTTAATGTCTCTTATATAGACATCTCTAAAGATAGAGTAAACTCGTAAAAACGAAGTTTACCGAGATTTGGACAAGTGAATTATGAAGAGAGTTTGGCTATGAAATTTTAACCATGTGTAGAGGAAGATATTTCTAATTTTTCTAGGGATAAATTAGAATTTTCGGATAATGGAATATTTTTAAATTCAATTTGTCATTAGATCTAATAAAAAATTACCAGAAAATTATTGGAAATTCGAAAAATCAAAATTCCAAAAGAATTATGCTTTAAATATCATCCTTTATCATGTATTACAATTTCAAAGCTTTCCGAGTCGATTGAGTCATTTTCGGAGGAGAGAGAAAACTTACGGGGTAGTTTAAGAGCCCTAAAAATTATGAAAACGCCCCTCGGGATGACTAAACTGTTTGTAACACTCGAAACGCGCCGATCGAACCAGGATTCCTCATCATTTGACCAGAATACCCTTTACAACACTTATGCCTTAGAGATACTACTCCGGGGTTAAAATTTTGGGTATAACATCCGGTTAACTGATTAAAATAAAATGATAATAGAATTGAATTTTAGAAAATTATAGACCCTTTAACCGAAAACAGTTAACCGAATAAAACGATTAACCTACCATAGCAGTTAAAAAAAATAATAGGACCGATACTAAAATTCAACAACGATGCTACGATAATCAACCCACTGACCATGCTAGTTTTTAAAACTTCGCAATTTTTCTTCTCCATTGACATTGTTACACCTAAAAAAACGAAATTCTTGTGCTTTGAATTAAGGCTGAACCAGCCGCACTGTGCCAGACTTGACCAAAAACCCTCGTTTAAACCCTCCGCGTTATCCTTCTGCCTCCTCCACCCTCTCTCGCTTCTAAGTGCCCTAATACGTCTGCGCCATAACACCAGTATCTGAGCGGGAGAGAGTGGGGGATTGTTTGTAGGTGCGCATAAGGTATATTGAGAATATGGCTGGAGTTATGCCGCCACCATTAGCAGGATCAGTTGGGACTCCAATGGGATCAAAAGAAGCTCCGAAGGTGGTAGAGAAAGTGGATTACTCCAATCTCCCTTGCCCTGTACCCTACGAAGAGATCCACCGTGAAGCTCTCAGTTAATATCCATTTTTCTGAGTTTCATCTTTTCTTCGTTTCTGCAGCCCAATTGTTGAGCCCGTAAATGAGGGATCTTTCATTGGGTGTTCATTTTTGCCAACTGATTGTCGTTTGTTGGCTTTCAAACATACAAGCTTTCTTTTCGTCGAGTCTCATATTCGATTCAGAAATTGTTGTGTTTATTGTCCGTGACAACAAATTTTTGATTTTTGTAAAGTTGATAGGTCTGAGGACGAAATTAAGTAGAATGTTTCAGTAGTGTAGCTTTATATCTAGCGTAGTGTTAATGAGAATAGTGGATCTTCTGACCTGGGTTTTTTTTTCCTTGATTGCAGTGTCTTTGAAGCCTGAACTCTTTGAAGGGATGCGTTTTGATTTCACCAAGGGTCTTAACCCAAAGTTTGCGCTTAGCCACAGGTGCCCCTTTGCTCTAACATAAATTCTGCAAGAAATAACTGATAATGTCTAATCTCATGGAAAGATTTTGTCAGTGTGTTGATGGGGCCAACTGAACTTCCTTCTCAGTCTGCGGAAACAATTAAGATTCCCACTGCCCAGTATGAGTTTGGGGCAAACTTCTTAGACCCCAAGGTAAACTCTTTGACTTGAGTCTTTGGTTCCAAAAATGATTACCTTGCTAGTAATGTTTCTTGGAGTTGTGATAATCTTTTTGGTTTTTCTACCTTGTTATTACAGATGATGCTCATTGGAAGGGTGATGACTGATGGGAGACTCAATGCTAGAATTAAATGTGATTTGACTGATAATCTCATTTTGAAGGGTAATGCGCAGGTACGATACATGTTGATTACTTGTCATTTTCACCTACACTTAATGTTTTTTAGTGCTGTTTTAGCCATTGAAGTGTATGACAATAATTTTACTTTTGGCATATTCTTCTTTCTAGCTTACAAGTGAACCACACATGTCTCACGCCATCGCCACATTTGATTACAAGGTAGAGTTTTGACACTCTTTACCACCCACTTCTTTTCTATGATGATATATAAAATTTATGTAACTTTGACCCGCTTATTTACATGCATATTTTAGATGTGTAGAGGAAATTCTATCCTAAATTTATTCTTCCCTGATTGCTGTTATGAACCTTATGCCCAAATGTAAGAGAGAAGTTATGTATCCACTTTTAAAGCATGTTTATGTAATTGTTGTATGCAACTCGGTGCCATGGCATAGTTATCATGCTTTTGTAGTTTCAAATTATCCACCAGTCAGTTTTGGTGATAAGTATATTCAGTGGATTTGCTAGTATGTATCAAATAATTAAGCAAAGTAACTTACATTTCAGTGCTACTGATGAAACCTTTGTTTTTTAGAGCAAAGAGATGCTGACAATATCTTATTGGTTAGCATCTAGTTCCACTTAACTGAACTAGGTTAGCTCCTTGCAGTTATGCTAGCCATTCCCTAACTATCCATGGAATTTTCTTGTGATAATTGGTGATGGATAATGCTGTATTGCGGATATGCAATTGTCACTTGCATAGTCGTAGTAGTTCCTCCAAGATCTTAGCTATTCTCAACACTCGTATTCCTTCATGTTGATGGATTAATTCCACTCACAGGGCAGAGATTACAGAGCACAATACCAGATGGGGAATGGTGCATTGTTTGGTGCTAGCTACATACAGGTGAAGCTAGTTAGCTGTTTCCCTGTTTTGTCTGTAATTATTGTATTGAATGTAAATAAGTGAACAATCTACTTAAAAGATGTCATTAATGAAATTAATATCTTTGGAACTAGTTTCTTTGGGTTTTCTTGCATTATGCCTAATTTCACTGGTTAAGGTGTTGTTGTGTGACTAAGAGGTCACAGTTTCAATTCCTGGGAGGGGTCTCTTGCCAAGATAGCAAGGGAAGGCTTGCCCCCGTTACACCCTTGTGATGGGACCCTTGTCTTGTGGTGATGCCAATGTGCACTTGGCTGCCCTTTTTTTATGCCTGCATGTCAAGTGAGGTTGGGTACTGATCGTTTTGGATGATGCTTCAGAGTATAACCCCACATCTTGCGATGGGTGGTGAAGTATTCTGGACTGGGCAGCATCGCAAGTCTGGTGTTGGATATGCAGCTCGGTACTCTACTGATAAATCGGTATGTAAATAAGGTTGTGTGCATGCATCGTTATTGGTTAGAAGAATTTGATAAGCGCCTTCGTCTTGTTTGTATTTTAACTTGTATGTTTGTTTGTGTTTTATTCAGTGTAGTATTCATTGTCATAGTCAATCGTGTAGTATTTGATTTTACATTTTTATATTATGACAAAAGGACTTGCTTTGGAGACTCAGGCTCAGTTATCATCCCTTTCCGCTTATTTTCACCCTGGGTAGATTATAACCCGTTAACATTAGCATCTTGTTGACTGAGGGTGTGACTACTTACATTTGATCCTCAAGTCCTAAATACTAAGCATTGACTTTTCAGTTCACATTTTCCATGGTTAAGGATGATGTTATATGATATTTCAACACATGCATGGCTGTTATACAGGTTGCCACAGGTCAGGTCGCTAGCACTGGAATGGTTGCTCTTGGCTATGTTCAGAAAGTTTCTGAAAAGGTGGAGAGCTGGAATTTGATTACTATAGTTTGTTAATTTCTCTATAAATTATCTGTACCTTTGACTCCGCATATGACGACGAATCTGTTTTGGTATTATTCAGGTTTCGCTAGCCACTGATTTCATGTATAACTACCTATCAGGAGATGCTACTAGCAGTGTCGGCTATGATTACATGCTTCGTCAAGTAATACTAAAATGCCTTCCTTTTTTATCAATTCCAAGTTAAACTTGCAAAGTCTCATTGGTTGTAGAATCGTGTTCAAAAGTTTTCGCTCTCTTGACATTCAACATTATTTCATAGGCTCGTCTTAGAGGGAAGATTGACTCAAATGGCTGCGCATCTGCATTTCTGGAAGAAAGACTCAACATGGGTCTCATGTTCATTCTTTCTGCCGAGGTAGTGAAACAAATGTTCTTGTTTAAATTGTGGTAAAAAAAATATAGGTCATATTAGTATTTGTACACCTACTTTTCATGTTTTTGCCTACCACTTGTATGTAAAAGTAATTACTAGTTTATTTGAAAAAGGAAAAGTAGCACTAGTAGGTAGTGATGGTTACTATTTTGACACTTTAATAGGGGTGTATTTCTGAGTTGAGGGTGTTTTTGCTTTTTCTATCCATGTCATGATGAGTGATGACTTACATGAGTAATACTCTAGTACATTTATCATTCAGTGTTTTGATCCTTTAAGAGAATGAATATAATTATTGATTCCTCTTGTTTCACAGATTGACCACAAGAAGAAAGATTACAAGTTTGGCTTTGGCTTGACAGTTGGGGAGTGATTTTGTTCGTATAGGTTGTACTTTTAATTCTTGTGTCAATCAGATCATGTCATTTGACTTTTACAGGAAATTGTGTTAAGAGTCGGATAATTTTGAACTTTGTACACAGAAGAATTTTGTTTCAACCCTAGATGTTTGTTAAGCTTAAAATTCTCATAATAGCCGATGGCTGCTTAGTAGCTGGAGAACTTTCACTAAAGATTGTGGGGAATTACCCAAGAAGATGAAGATGGATTCTGATTGTTGGCATCAATCATTCGCCTTATTTTGATACTGCCACTGTGCTATGTGATTTTTGTAGGCAATAAGTGTGTTGGATATCCCTTAACATCTTGTGTAGCTTCCAATAATTTGTCTTTTTTTTCTCATTTATATTACTTTGGTTAGCGTATGTCTGCTGGAACAAATGTAATTTCTAAATTGGTTCAATCTTAATAAGCGACACGCATCTAAAAATAATGACCACTCATTTGTATTTCAAGGACAAATTAACTTCTACTGTTATATAATGTCTCTTTATCAGATCACTAAAGGAGTTTGTTTTGGGTAATCAGGAAAGCGCATCATTCCGATTCCATTTTCTGTTGTTTGTTTTGTCTGTTTTTTCCTTAGGAAAGAGAAAAGGAATGGGTAACACCCCTCTCGTCAATCTCGTAATAACAATACTCGTAGCATAATTAAAAACGTGTCGTAGTGGAAAGTAAAGTATAATCGATCTCATTTGGGTGTCACATGCCATTACTCATAACATAATAATTGAACCGATAACCACTGTGATGATCTGAGATATTCCACTACTATCATATACAATACTAAGTCCATAATCAGAATATAAATGACTAGTGAGCAACTAAACCAAATCCCAAGTTTACAACCGTAACGTAATAATACAACATAAGTCTGAAAAATGCGATAACAAAAACAAAAGTCCTCTACCCGAGGTCCCGCACTCCGGCTTCATAACTCGATCAAGTCCCTGTAATGTGGTGTTGTATAGGCTCAACAAAAACGCCGAATATGCTAAAGTGTAGTCCTAGACCCTTTAGGTCACTTAGGTCATTTTAGCCATTTTGACATAAGATTAATTACATGCTGATTCAGTTTACAGTTTATAATGAAAGCATTAAATAACGTGAGTAAACACTCAATAGTTCGTTCAATACAACAATACATTTCACAAGCATACATTGCATAACGAAAGACAACAAGTAAGTGCGATAAAACGCGAGAGTTTCTTTCAGCGAAACTTGTCACTTGGTCTTCAAGGCCCATTAATTATTACCGTGTATACTCTTATACTCAATTGGGTGTCAGGTTAGGACAACCCGTATTTATCTTTCAATGGACAGTCGTCCTGTGTGCACCAACAGCAGTTCCCTCCGGCCAAAGATCTGTAAATCTCGGGACTTCCTCTTTGCCTAATGAAGCGTCATTATAAGGCCAAAGCCTAAGTACCATCAGCAGTACACTCTGACCAACGATCAAACGAGGCTCGTTGGAATTTAACAAGAGCAAACCCGATCCGGGTTTTTACTCTAGTGATCACTATACGCAACCAGTTAGTCCGAGACTACACTGGGTTTTCCCATCTCATACACCAATCCTCCATTATATGATTATGTAGTTAATTAGTTACCTAAGATCTATTCTTAGGTCATGGAGAATTCATTTTCTTTTAGAGGCCTTATAGGTCTTCTTACACAATACCTAGAAGTAATCTAGGTCATATTCATGTTCGAGAACAATGCTCTAGAGTTCGGTATTACCGAGTCTCGTCCCTAAGTATTTTACTTAAGTTAATTAGTATTGTAACATTCGTTGTACTTTGATACATAACGTCATCTCCTAATTTTACTCGTATATAAGTTGAGTGATAGATCGGTATCACATTAGTCCGAAGGACTTTCGCGCACAATTAAATACGTAACGACGAGCAATATAAACAGGTCATTGCATACATACATTCATAGCACAAATATCGCTCTTAAACAAATAAATCACACAACGTTTGAATCCAAGGAAACCCTCAGGATGTTCAGACCACACAATTAACATACCGTGCACCGTAAAATACGCAAGCGTGAAGATTCACGCTCGCCCGGTACTCCTCGTAGCTCTAGGATCTGGAATAGTTATATAACGCTACGTGTTAATCCCTAAGATTAACTCAATCCGGTATGTCTGAATAAACGCTATATCCCAACAATTAACCCCGTAAACCAGCTAGTTAAGTTTATTCGGGTTTCCGAATGTTCGGGATTAATTTAATTCCTCATTGTTAAGTTATAAATAATTGTTAGTAGTATATTACTACTTAGGATTAAATCCTTATAACCCATATAATTTATCTATAGGTTATTAGTCTTGATTATATATATACATACTCACTTGTATATTATTTGTATATATACATGTAACAATATAGTATTATGTCTATATGAAATACCCACAAATTTCAGAACTAGAATGCGTATAATATAAGGTTGGTATAAGAGGGACGAATATTATATTAGGATGAATACGATAAGATTATATAATAGTTGGCCCAGGGAAGTTAATTCATTATTATTTTATTCCAGTAGCTATAAAACAAATCTCTCCTATTTTCCACAATGTTATTATTTAAAATATTTAGTCTACACTTTTGCACACGTTACGTTAATTGATCCCAAGAGTTCAAACTCAACTTTTCTTCCTTTTAATTAATTACACTTAATTTTGAGAGTCCAAATCTAACTTTGCTTCTTTAAAATTTAATTTATTTAACAAACCCTCATTCTTCTCCCAATATTTTATAAATGATATCCTAGAATCTTCTCTCAATGTTAATATAAATCTTAGCTAGAATTTCCGAATTTGTTTTATTGAATTTCTCTCTAATTTATTCCCATTATCATGTCAAATAGATATTTATTAACTTCTCTCCTAATTAAATTACTCTCTCTCTCTCTTATCTTGTTACAAGGACTCACTTCCTCAATTAATTTCAAATTAGAAAATTAATTCTGAATTTCAAAAAGGGATGTTGTCAGAGGTTTAACTTTCCTCCCGATGATTCTCAATGTTGTTATGTTGTGTAACTTTCTAAAAACAAATTACAATTTTAATTATTTATTTGAATTCCTCTTCTAAGTTATTACTAAATATAAATAATTAACTCCTTTATTTTGGTAGAAGTGTTTATAATTTATTTAACAATATTAATTTTCCTTCTACCTTAAATTATTTTATTTAAATACCACGATCTCACGCTTCACTCGTTCATCCTCAACACGCCGCCATTGCGTATTCCTTTCTCAAAGCTTTCAACCCACGCTCTTAATTGTTTTGCTCAAATCTCTTCCCTGGTGCCAAGCGGTGATACAACGGGTAAAGTTTTGGTTAGATTATGTTTTAGTCTATTTTACTTGAGTTCATTGATTCCTAATTGTGAGCTATTATGATCTAGACGTTGGTGTCGACGACGAACGATATTGGTGAATCTGTTGGTTTGTCTTCCTGAGTCGAGGAAACGATCAGGTAAATTCTGTGCTCATTGATTGGATTTTAATGTGGATTGTTTTTTTTTCTGTCACAAAATGTTTTTGAGAAACTCTGATGGAGATTTGGTTAAGTGGAATGGTGATTTCCTCACGTGTTGAAGTTGTGGTATTCTGGAAATTGGAAACGGTTTTGTTTTGGGAGTTCTTCACTGGATTTAATTATTTGGAGTTCTTGGTGCTCCCTGATTCACCATGTTGGTTCTCAGCACCCTGAGCATGAATTATTTACACTGACTTATATGTAACTTGCGCTGCATACAATGACTGCAGTTAAGCTCTATGATCTACTCTATGGACTGATGATTCATAGGGGGTGTGCACACTTAAGGACTTAGGGTGAGAGTATTTGGTATTTCAGTCCATTTGTGACTGCCTGGTTGTTATTGTGATTATTCCTGTTGAAGACTCCCCAATGGAATTGTGATTGTTGCGCTGTAAATTGTTTTGGTTGTGATTATCAGATCATTAAATCGGTTTCTTTAACATATCAAAATTGCGTTTCAAATGAATTTTACATAATGAGATGGAGTTTACTCAGTTTTGCTGATTTGCGCGATCCCTTCGTGCTTTTGTTGTTTGTTTTCTGATCGCAGGTACTGAGTGCTAAGGTGGGGATGAGGACGCGTATCACCTAGTCTAGGATGACTAAGTTTGTCGAGACAATGTTTTTGAGTGATATTGTTTTACTTGAATATTTTACCTTAAGGTTTATGACTCAGAGTTACATTTGGTGGATTGGAAAGTTTATTGATAAGTCTATTTGGTAATAATGATATTTGACTTATGAGCTTCCGCGTATTTCGTTTGATCTAATTGATTGTTTGATGGATTGTTTTGGTTAAAAAGCCCGAGCATCCAGAGACTTGGATGTGGCGGTGACACCTTGGTATTTAAACGGTTTCCGCTGTTCTTCTCAAGGTAAAAATGCATTTCAGCTAACACATTACTTTTGGGTAACTTTCGCTTGGCTTCGTATGAATTTTGCTCACTTTCTGCTTTGATTTTTGTCCTTGAATTCGCAATTAGGGACCTGTCCGAACGTCCGTCCGGACATCCATGTTCGGACAGGCCCCGAGAGATTAAAAGATTTTGCTGTTTTGGTCGTGTCCGAACATCAGTCCCAACTTCAAAGTTCGGACAACATGCGAGGACGGGTTCGACTTGCAAGTCTCGACTTACGTCCGAACTTGCAAGTTCGGACCAATATTCAGACGCGCGTAAATGATTTTCAGAACTTTGAAATTCGACTTGTGTCCGAACTTCGAAGTCCGGACACAAGTTCGGACATCTCCGTTTTCCAGATTTTCAACTCTCGACTTGTGTCCGAACGTCAATGTCCGGACACAAGTTCGGAGAAATGGATTTTCACAGTTTGTTTTTCTTCGGCTTGTGTCCGAACTTCGGACGTCCGGACACAAGTTCGGACAGACACTATTTTGCACTTTTAGGTCTCGTTTGAAGTCTGTTTTTGATTCCGTTTGCGCCGTTAGATTCGTATTTTCATAAGCTATCTTTTAAGGTAAAATACAGGGTGTTACAAGGTGGTATCAGAGCCGTGTTTTTGAAATAAGATAAGATTTGATTAAACCGGACTAAAATTTGGGGGATAAGCCGTTTGGGGAATTGTGTTACATTATGATGTATATTGTATCTATTGTGCTACATTGAATGTTCCTGTTTGAATATGTTGGAAGGATATCCAAGGATTCTAGATATTGTTGCTTATATGTGTGTAATAGTATATGTTGTATATATGATTAGTACACGAAGAATAGAATAGCAGGACTTGTGGTATAACTTGAGGGGTGACTATGGAAGTAGAGATTTAAACCCCTGTTGAGACATAAAGGTGTTGCAGAGATAGTCAATTGCCTCGAGGGAGTCACTCGTCTTCGACGAAACACAAAGAACAAGATCTGTGCCAAACTACAAAAGAGTCTGCGCAACTGAAGAAGCAACACAGACTCTTTCATGACGTTGCGAATATTAAGGAGCGAATCCGTCAACACACCAATGCTCCAACGGTCATAATACTGCCCCAGTCGACTCTGGAGTTTTCGGCCCAAGCCTGGCGTGAGTTGCCTTAACACGTTTCCACTAAGTTAGTTCCGACAATTTCGGAACTAACTCTTTCGAGCCGTTGCACTTAGAAACAATATAAATAGGCATGTAATAGTTAGTTCATTGTTTGCGCTTTTGAGAGAAAAACATTTTAGAGATTAGAGAGAGAGCTGCCTTTGTAATTCAGAGAGAGAATTCATACCAAATTAGTTAGTGCATCTAGATAGACTCTTTCTAGGAAGATCCTAGTTTTACTACACTTACCATCGAGCTGATCAGAGATTGTATTGGGTGAGTGAGTCACGAAGTAGATCTTTTCTACTGAGTGGGCATTTGTTAAGACAAGATCCTTTAGTTTTGATGATAGCAAACCTTGTATTGTCTATCTAATGCGTTTGTCAAGATTCATGATTCAGATAGACAAGTGAATGAGTGGCTTAGCACGCAAGGTTGCAAGCGCGCTCAATCCACGACATGTGCCCTACCAGTCGGGCACCTATCTGCGAGAGCTCCGTAGAACTTCTAGCACAAACAACCAGTCAGACACCACACGAAGATATCTCTTATGCTTAAAGACGAAAATCAAAGACAGAAGAATGTAAAGGATCGACACATTCAGTTAAGACACATACATCCACATGAGAAACTTGTTCAAGACAAGCTCGCGACAAAAGAAGAAGTTCATTAATGCACGAGATAACAAAGCTATAAAAGAACATCATTACATAGCTGTAATGAATTCAGAAGAGGGCATTTATGAGCATTTAATGAGCCAAACAGAATCAGGCAAGTGGGACACACAAGTGGTGATCGACCTATCAAGAAGGCTGCCGCCAACTTGACCAACCATGAAACGACACGTAGCTCAAGCCTCCAGATCAAGTTGAAGTCTCTCTACAAGTCTAGTGTGGTTATTATGTGAATAATCAGTAGTAGTCGACTCCTAGAAGTCTAGGAATTAATAGGACGGTAGTTACATCCTAACAACCGTGTATATATACTTGCATTTATTCCATATGTAAGTAAGCCTGTACGAGAGAAAAGATAGAGATAATCTGGGCAAGTGTGGATCAGACTTAGGAGTGTGTGTAAGTGCTAGAGAGTTGGTGAGCTAGAGAGAACTGGGTAAGAGTATCAATACATTGGGTATTTGATAGGACGACAGGTCGGGGAACGGTCGGTGAACCGTAGGCCGATAGTCAGGAGAGAGTTGACGACTTTAGGGGTAAAGTCAAAACTGTTCCGGGAGTCCGTGTGTGGGGCAAGGGAGGTTGAGTGAATTTCGTGTGTGTAAATTCTCAATCGAAATGTGTTTTCCAGTTTAAAGTTATCTCTCGTCCCTTCCTAAACTATCAAGTTTTATTAGAGTCCACGATACGTCCACGACACGTCGGGGACGTATCAGGAGCGCTTGCTAGTTTCAATTGGTATCAGAGCAGGTCTCTTCTAGAAAGCTAACTGCTTTGGAAGACGATCAAGATGTCTTATGCAAGCATTCTAGCAGCAGAAGAAGGTTCTGCACCAAATCGACCACCACTCTTCAATGGAGACAACTACACTCACTGGAAGAACAAGATGGAGTTTCATATCAAGTCTGACGATCCAAGAATGTGGAGGGTGATAACACATGGAGAGTACACCTTCCAGAATCCTCAAGGACAAGACATATCTATCGACAGCATGACGGATGAACAAATCAAGAAGCTGGTATTCAACGCTCGAGCTGTAAGAATACCTCACTACCTGAGCAATACTCCAAGATTGCTTTAGCTAAAACAGCCCAAGAGATTTGGAAACTCTTGAGGTCACCTATGAAGGGAATGATGAGATAAAAAAGACTCGCATTGAGTTGCTACTCACTCACTAGGAGCTATTCAAGAAGGAAGAAAAGGAGAGCATTTCTGAAATGCATACAAGGTTCACTAAGCTGATCAACGAAATGTTGGTGCTTGGAAGAACTATCTCTAACGAGGATCAAATTCAGAAGTTCCTCAGATCTCTTCCTGCCTCCTTTGACAGCAAAGTTAATGCCATGCAAGAAGTGCATGATCTCTCCAAGATGTATCTGGCAGACATGGTAGGATCTCTAATGGCTTTCGAGTTAAAACTACAACACACGAACTCAGAAAGCTCATCAAGAGATAGAGGGAAAGGTATAGCCCTTCAAGTAGCTGAAAATGAAAGGTCCGAGTCAGGAGACGACAATGATGAAATGGTCCTCTATGCTAAGAGGTACGTTCAAAAGTTCATAAGAAATAAAATGAGGAAAGGCAAGGAGTCCAAGGAGTCGGATGATCAGAGGAAGAGCAATGACAAGTGTTTTTGGTGTTCAAAACGTGGACATCATATCAAAGACTGCCCTCAACGATCACGAGAGGACAACGACAGGGTCAAGAAGCCTGTCCGACGATCATTCAACAAAGGACCAAAGATGGAAGCCTTCGTTGCCGCATGGGGAGATTCTGAACGAGTGATGACAATCAAACCTCAGACAGCGACATCTCAGAAGAGGAGAAGGCTCACCTATGCCTTGAAGAAGTGTGCTTGATGGCACAAGGCAATGATGTCTCAGAATCAGAAGAAGAAGAAGAACAACATAAGGTAAACTATTCTAAACTTAGAAGGAGAATTCAAAAAGCTGAACTTCTAGGACTTAGAAAGTTTTCTCTTATATTAGTTGATCACCTAGAGGCATTAGAAACTGAAAACGATGAACTTTTGGAAGAAAATGAAAAATTGAGAAAAACCTCGGATAAAAGCAAGGTAGATAATCTCATGAGGGCACTCATGAAATTACAAAGAGAGTTCATGAAAAATTGAAGCATGAAAAACAACCTGAAATCGATGAATTGATTGTTGCTCTTAACACTAAATAAAAGGAACTAGCTACCATCAAAGAAAAATATTCAAAGATAGATGCTGTTTCTAAGACACCCATGAGGAGAAGCAAACGACAGGTCAGATACCGGTCAGAGACCAGTCGTAGAGATGTCTGCAGCTTATGCAGACAACCTGGTCATCATGAATCCAATTGCTATAAAACGAGTTTTATGAGGCATTGGCAACTCAAGAAACTAGGACTAAAATGGGTAGTAAAAAATGATCTTAGAACATTAAATGGTGGAAATGGGTCCAACCTCTATGGACCCTAACCCCACACCACTAACGTTAAGTGCAGAATCGAGTGAGAATGGACCCCTGCTGGTACATCGACGTGGTGCTCTAAACACATGACATGAGACAAAAAGAAGTTCTTCTCACTCGAACCAGGAAGCCAAGGAACTGTTTCATTTGGCAACAACAAGAAAGGAAAAATCATTGGTGTAGGTAAGGTTGGTATTACATCTGATTATGTCATAGATAGTGCAAATCTAGTTCATGGTTTAAAATTCAACTTGCTTAATGTTTCTCAAATTTGTGACAAAGGCAATTCAGTTCACTTCTATCCTACACATTGTAGCATAGTAAGTCAGAACAATGGCAAAGAGTTGTTAAAGGGAAAAAGGTGGAAAAATGTTTACGTAACAAGCTTAGAGGATATTGATAGTCCAAATCTTCCATGCTTGACTGCTTCAATAGATGACTCTACACTGTGGCACAGAAGACTAGGGCATGTTAGCACTTCTTTACTAAGAAAACTTGTCAAGAAATAGTTGGTAAGAGGTCTTCCTGAGATTAAAGAATCTGAGACCAATCTTTGTGATGCTTGTGTTAGAAGCAAACAGACTAAGACTTCTTTTAAATCAAAGAACTTAGTTAGTACATCCAAGCCACTTGAATTACTTCACATGGACTTATGTGGTCAATGTGTTTGTAATTGTTGATGATTACTCACGGTTTATTTGGACACTCTTTATTGCTTCCAAAGACGAAGTCTTTGAGAAATTTCAAGCCTTTGCAGGAAAAATCCAAGTACAACTCAATCTCAAGATCAAAACTCTTCGGTCTGATCATGGGTCAGAGTTTGAGAATCAACAATTCATGGATATGTGTAAACAACATGGGATTAGTCACACATATTCAGCACCAAGAACACCCCAACAGAATGGGGTAGTTGAGCGAAAGAATAGAACACTACAAGAGGTAGCCAGGGCCATGCTATTGGGAAGCAGTCTTCCTCAGGTCTTCTGGGCAGAAGCGGTGGCAACTGCATGCTACATCACAAATAGAACGCTCATACGACCTATCCTCAACAAAACTCCCTATGAGTTAATCAAGGGAAGAAAACCAAACATAAGTCACTTCAGGACCTTCGGTTGCAAATGTTATGTCCACAACAATGAAAAGAGTCCCCTTGGAAAGTTTGATGCCAGAAGTGATGTGGCCATCTTCCTTGGATACTTTGAAAGAAGCCGGGCATACAAAGTATACAACAAAAGGACACTGATAGTGGAGGAAAGTGTGCACGTAGTCTTTGATGAGGATGACGTACACAAGGTCAAGGAATCTGATGAAGATAAAGAACTTGGATTCAATCTACCTGATCAGGATCACATGGATAATCCCAAAGATGAATCACCAACTGAAGAAAACTTGCCTGACAGGTCATCGACATGTCAACAACAGGTCGACGAAGGGAACAATGATGTCGAGGATCCTCTCTCTCCATCAACCATTCAACAATCTCGTGCTTTATACAAAAATCATCCATTGGAGAATATCATATCAGACATATCCAAAGGAAGAGCACAAACTCGAGATCTTCTAGTCTTCTCAACGACAGTCTCACCCATCGAGCCCAAAAACATCAAGGAAGCTCTTCGAGACTCAGACTGGATCATTGCAATGCAAGAAGAACTAAACCAGTTTGAAAGATGCAAAGTCTGGCATCTTGTGCCTCGTCCTACTCATGAAGGAGTACTTGGCACAAAATGGGTCTTTAGAAACAAGCTAAATGAAATGGGAGAAGTTGTCAGGAACAAAGCTCGTCTGGTAGCTCAAGGATATCGTCAACAAGAAGGAATAGACTTCCAAGAAACCTTCGCTCCAGTAGCAAGGATGGAATCTATCAGATTACTAATTGCATTTGCTGCACACAAAGGAATCAAACTCTTCCAACTTGACATCAAAAGTGCCTTCCTAAATGGGTACGTCAAAGAGGAAGTGTATGTTGAGCAACCTCCAGGTTTTGAGACACAAGTAGGAAAAACATGGTACTCAAACTTGACAAAGCTCTTTACGGGCTCAAACAAGCACCAAGATCATGGTATGATCGTCTGTCTTCCTATCTATTGGAAAACCACTTTAAAAGAGGTAAAGTAGACAAAACTCTATTTGTTTACAACAACAAAAGAGATTTCCTAATTGTGCAAGTATATGTTGATGATATAATTTTCGGAGCCTCTGATGAGAAATATTGCAAAAAAATTGAAGCATTGATGAAAAAGGAATTTGAGATGAGTGATCTGGAGAATTGAAGTTCTTCCTAGGACTTCAAGTCAAGCAAATGATGAAGGGACCATCATATCCAAGAGAAGTACGTAAATTTGCTGAAGAGATTTGGAATGGAGGAATGTAAGACGTTTGACACACCAATGACAGTTGGCACTAAGATGGGCATCATAACTGGTGACCGACCGGTCGACCAGCGATCTTACAAAGAGATGATTGGTTCTCTACTATATTTAACTGCTAGTAGACCTGACATCATGTATAGTGTTTGCTTATGTGCCAGGTTTCAAGCAGATCCAAGAGAAAGTCACCTCACAGCTGTAAAAAGAATCCTACGTTACTTAAAAGGAACCATGAATCTTGGTCTCTTTTATTCTAAGTTCAAAAACTGTAACGTTGTTAGATTTTCAGATGCAGACTATGGAGGATCTATCACTGATAGAAAGAGCACGTCAGGGATAGCATTCTTTGTTGGGTCTTGTCTGATTGCATGGGGATCAAAGAAACAACAAAGTGTTGCAATCTTAACAGCTGAATCTGAATACATTGCTGCGGCAAGCTGTTGTGCTCAACTCCTATGGCTTAAACCACAAATTGGTGACTATGGCGTCAAAACAGGTACTTTACCAATTATGTGTGATAATACAAGTGCCATCTCTATTTCCAAAAATCCTGTGCATCATTCTCGTACCAAACATATTGACATTAGACATCACTTTCTTAGAGATTGTTGTGAAAAGGAATTAGTTGGTTTAAAGTATATTTCTACTGAAAACCAACTAGTTGACATCTTTACTAAGCCATTAAGTAGGGAAAGGTTTACTAAGATTGTTCATGATCTTGGAATGATATTCATTAATCACAGTTGAACTGACTTTTATTTCCCACGACCGGTCACCAACATATGAGCTACACCTGTTATATTGCCGTTCAGTAGTCAACGGTCAGTTTAATGCATAGAAATTATGTCAAAACGACTACTTGAAGCAGATATGTCATTTTCCACAAAGTGAGATTAGGTTAGAGATAGTCCAACGGATAGAAACGGGAAAACTTCTCAACGGATCGCTGAAAACCGTCACGACCGCTGCCCGTTATGAATAGTACCGTTAGGACATGTCAGCGAGCGGACGAGGAGCGGTCGCCGACCGTTACTCGATATCTATAAAAGGGCGATGGGAGTTTTACTCTTGTCACACTATTTCCCTCACTCTCTCTAATCTCTCTAAGCACTCAAAGCATCTTCTCTTCTCTCTCACAAAACTTCCTGCGAGTTTTAGTGCAAAGAACCTCGCCTCATAGCATCTCAAAAGATTTCTCTAGCAAAAGGTCATAAACTCCAGAAATCTTCGAACAATCATGGCACCAAAATCTGCTCTCCGCTCCAAGAAGAAAGCTGTCCCCAAAGAAGCTTCCTCAAAACAAGTGGCCGACAGGAGCTGCTACTGAATCACCGCCCCCTCGCCTATCCGAAGAATTAGAAAATCATCTTGTGCGCAGGGTAACTGATGAAGGAGAGGTGCACCAAGATGAAATTCTCTATATAAGCCACCACCTCCCTAAAATTCATCACTGCATCCAAGCCGAAATTATAAAGCCCAAGATTCTTCCAACTCCTACCTCCACAGAAAAACAAACTATGTCCTCTCCTGCTCCATCACCTGCTATCGGCACCAAACACTCAAAAGTCAAAAAACCCAAAAACCAAGATCTCTCCTTTACTACGACAAGTCACATATCACGCAAAACCCGTGCCTCCAAGAGCCAGAGCACAGGAGGAAACTCCTCAAAGAGCCCATTCAATGCCTGAAGGAGCAACTCGCAAGTTGCACTTCATCGACGACGAGGAAGCAACTCCCTTAGAAGTCGTCAAAGCTGTCACTCGACAGACAGAAGAAGAGGAAGTGCAAAGTGACAAAAAGGTCAAGAAAAGGAGGTGACAGAACTTGACTCAGAAGTTGAAGCAAAACTCATCGAGGTGTTTGGAGAACCGGTCGTCGACAGGTCTACGACATCTCGTGATACTAGTCACGACGCTGATAGCGGTACGGATTCCTCTCCAATCATACCAACTGTCGAACAATGACAGAAGACAGAGAAAGAGAAAGGGAAGCAAAAGTTGATTCTCTCGCCATATGGTCAAAAACTGGAAGAGCTCTTCCAAGCTAAGAAGAAAGATGCAAAGCCACAACCACCACAAGCACTCAAACGTCTAAAGAAGCTCAAAGAGATGAAGCCAGCCATGTTTAGAGCAGAGAACGTCAACGACAAGTCCTGTCCCGTCTTACCAAAGACGTTGGACTTGGACTGGATGGAGCAAATGGGTCTTGGAAAGATTCATGAGCTCTTGGAATTCCAAGGATGGGTAGACTTCTTCCAGGAGACTATCCCCGTCTACACTCAGCTGCTCAAGGAGCATATGACGTATCTTGGGCCACTCCAAGACGACGACAATGACGAATACCTCATCTCCACAATCTGCGGTGTCACCGTAAATATCACCAAGTCTTGGATCTGCGAGACCTTTGGTTTGGAACCAGAAGGACTCGTAGTTCCAAAGGAAACCACCTGGAATGATTTGGGACACCAAGGAGGAAAAATGGTCCAGCTACTCAACCCTGGGGATACAATGAAAAACTTCAACGCCATTGAAATGTCTATCCTCGACAGAGTGCTCTTTAGTATCCTCACCCACAACATCACCCCACGTAACCAACACACTCATATCGTCAATGCAAGAGATGTGAGATTGCTCTATGAAATGAAGACCAAAGAGAAAATCAATCTTCCAGCCATGATTCTGCTCACCTTAGAGGAGAGTAGATATGTCAACCAAGGTCTTGTGCATGGAGGAGTGGTGACAAAAGCGCTACAAGAAAACGGAGTGGACACCGACAGGTTCCACGAGTGCACGCACTGCTCAGGACAACATATGTTCAGAAATGTTGTCCAAAATGGGGATAAAAACAAAGGGGGATAAGCTTGTGGTCGTTCAGAAACCTACCAAGAGTGAAGACTCTAAATCAGAGCCTCGCCCAACCATTAGAGCATCAGGTCTTAAACGAAGAAGAAGTCTCTCACCGGTCCGACAGGTCGGGGACCAGTCTGGATACCTCAACTAGAGATGTTCTTCAGAGAGTGAGAGTCACTCTCACAGCTGTGCAGGCCGTCTCCACTGAACCAAGTTTTCATTACATGGTTCAAGGAGCAATAGATTTTATAGATTCTCACATAGCCTGAGCGTTCCTTGTCTTCTAGAGACTTGAGTGAAACCGTGAGAGTTAGAGTTCGCATTAGATTTTTCTTTTCCATCAAATGTTTCATTTTGCGATTGAATATCTGTTTTAAAGTACCTTTTGATATCAATAAAAATGCAACTGGTTTTGTATACTTGAATGCTTATGATGGGTACGAAATAATTTATTGTCTTGGCTGCTTCTTCCTTGATTAAAAATTGCAAAATGATCTGAGATATTTAGTCCCATCCATTCCACTAATCCAATCTCGGACCTTGACACCTAAAAAGCCTACAAACATAGCCCACAAGACTAGCACCTCATTAAATGCCACTCACTGACCAGTTGTTGACCATATCCAAACTGTCTATAAAAACTTGCTTACTCCATCCGCCACTCACACTCAGTCATACACATCTCACGAAATGGCTCAAACACCACAAAGCTCATCCAGCTCGAATGAGCAAACCATTCACTCCACCATTCGCAAGTTTATGGCCACTAAACATCCAAAGAGATACGTCGCCCAAAGTTAAGTTCAACCAGACTCCGACTCCCTTACAACTTGGTCTATCACATCAAGTGTCACTCTATCACAAACATGTTCTCCACACTGCATGGGGGTCACAATAGATTCTGATGAGTCCGACCTTTCTACCACAGCTGAATCACCTTTGATCAATCCAACCAAAGCCAAACCTTCTTGGATCAAAGCCAGTTTTTCGGAGGAAGAGCCAATTGGTTCTGAAGATTATGAATAGGATACCCAACTACGTCACTCCATCTAGATTATCTTGATCATGTTTTGTAGTTTATACTCTATGGAATATCATGGCCTTTACAATATCTTACGTCGTGTAGTTGCTCCCTATTTTGCTGTATGGCAAAGGGGGAAAGAAAAGTATATGTACTTGTGAGAGTACCTGTGAAACCATGTCTATCATCCTTGTATATGTATCATCTGAATGAAAACATTATCTACTTTGTCATAGTATAACATAAAAGCTGTCACATATTGCTATCATTCGTTAAAGTTTTTCATTCTTAAAACCCTTAACAAACTCAGGGGGAATCCTTCTTAGGGGGAATCTCTTAATTTTTGAATTGCCAAGTACATATAAGTGTATAGGTTGCCATCATCAAAAGGGGGAAAGTGTTAAGACAAGATCCATTAGTTTTGATGATAGTAAACCTTGTATTGTCTATCTAATGCGTTTGTCAAGATTCATGATTCAGATAGACAGGTGAATGAGTGGCTTAGCACGCAAGGTTGCAAGTGCGCTCAATCCACGACATGTGCCCTACCAGTCGGGCACCTGTCTACGAGAGCTCTGTAGAACTTCTAGCATAGACAACCAGTCAGACACCGCACGAAGATATCTCTTATGCTTAAAGACGAAAAATAAAAGATAAAAGACTGCAAAGGATCGACACATTCAGTTAAGACACATACATCCACATGAGCAACTTGTTCAAGACAAGCTCGCGATAAAAGAAGAAGTTCATTAATGCACAAGATAACAAAGCTATAAAAGAACATCATTACATAGCAGTAATGAATTTAGAAGAGGGCATTTATGAGTATTTAATGAGCCAAATAAAATCAGGCAAGTGGGGCACACAAGTGGTGATCGACCTATCAAGAAGGCTGCCGCCAACTTGACCAACCATGAGGCGACACATATCTCAAGCCTCTAGATCAAGTTGAAGACTCTTTGCAAGTCTAGTGTGGTTATTATGTGAATAATCAGTAGTAGTCGACTCCTAGAAGTCTAGGAATTAATAGGACGGTAGTTACATCCTAACAACCATGTATATATACTTGCATTTATTCCATATGTAAGTAAACCTGTACGAGAGAAAAGATAGAGATAATCTAGGAAGTGTGGATCAGACTTAGGAGTGTGTGTAAGTGCTAGAGAGTTGGTGAGCTAGAGAGGACTGGGTAAAAGTATCAATACATTGGGTATTTGATAGGATGAGAGGTCAGGGAACGGTCGGTGAACCGTAGGCCGATAGTCAGGAGAGGGTTGACGACTTTAGGGGTAAAGTCAAAACTGTCCCGGGAGTCCGTGTGTGGGGCAAGGGAGGTTGAGTGAATTTCGTGTGTGTAAATTCTCAATCGAAATATGTTTTCCAGTTTAAAGTTATCTCTTGTCCCTTCCTAAACTATCAAGTTTAATTAGAGTCCACGATACGTCCACGACACGTCGGGGACACATCAGGAGCGCTTGCTGGTTTCAGCATTGTAAGTTATTTGTTTTGACCAGAAAATAAATAGCTTATTTTGTGTATCTTGCTGAGTTCCATAAAGTCCCTTCGCCTTTCGAGTGTTAATCCATTTAGCTCCGCTAAGTCTATCTTACTTTACTACCTTGAGCAACTGCTTTCGCGCACTTAGTTCGACCAGTTCGACTAAGTGTTTCTACGTCTCAAGTGATCTCACATACGAAGTTCAATTGAGTCAAACCATCTCTTAGACTAACACCTTGAGTTGGTTTGAGTCAGCCGTCCGATCCTACACGTGGTATCAGAGCCTTGTTTAGGCTGACAGTCAATCAACTAGCAATGGCAGACCTCTTCGCCAATTATAACAACAAAATTCACTTCGAGCATCCTAGACTCACCTCCACAAATTACGATCACTGGAAAAACGAGATCAAAACACATTGAGTCAGTCAACTCTGAACTATGGGAGATAGTCACTGGAGGAGATCTCGCAGTCAATCCAGATCGATCCACATGGACTGCTGCAGATCGCAAAAGGTATGAGCTAAATCGACAAGCATCCCGCGCAATCTACACATGCCTGTCCATTCCAGAGCAAAGAAGAGTCAATCACTGCAAGTCTGCAAATGAGATATGAACTCTCATTCAAGCTACCCACTAAGGAGTCACTGAATTCAAGAAATGCAAAGCTCAAGAACTTCGAATAGACTATGAGAATTTTCTGCAAAAACCCGGTGATTCTCTAGAAGAAGTGCTTGATCGTTTCTATTTACTAACAACTACTATACAAGAAGTTAACATCTTACCAAATAGAGAGAGTGTCTTGCACAAGCTGCTTGATAGTCTCAGAGAAGAGTGGGCAGAGACGTTAATCTCCACCAAAGCATGCAAGGACTTATCCAAATGGAGCTGCCAAGACTTGGGTCCTATTTACAATCCGTAGATAAGACAAGAAGAACGTCCGAAAGAAGTGTTGTAATATATCTTCTTCATCTTCTAGTAAAACTACTACTTTTAATGACCAAGCCTTGCAGGTTAAATCGACTTAGTACAGTCAAGAAGGTGCCTATGTCACTGATACTCAAATCAGACAAGCTAAGGCCGAGTTGGTGGATATTATTGTTGAAGAAAGTGAGGCTGAAACTATGGAAGACTTTGTCTTCATAGTAAAGAACTTTCAAAAATGCATGCGTAACCAACCAAATCGACAGAGTCGGTCGTTCTCAAATACCTCTAAACAAGTCTTTAACTCTGTCACCTGTTTTAAATGCAATAAACCCGGTCATTTCAAGAAGGACTGTCCGTTACTCAAAAATTAGTATAGAAAATCTCAAGGGAGGTCACTGATGGCAGTCGTCGGTTGGGGTGACTCAGACTCTAAAGATCAAGACACAGAGTCAAGCGGTCTAGTATGTCTCATGGCACATGATCCAACTGAGTCCATGATCCCCGACAATCGAGGTAACTCGCTCTCATCTCGAGACAGATCTTTACCGTATATCTCCTATGGGCTTTATGACTTTAATCGCTAAAATTGTCTCTGAGACTAACTCTCTTAAAGCTAGTCTTACCTGCAAAATTTCTAAGTTAACTGAGGAACTTGAGATCTCAAAGGGTCTCATGTATGCTTTGAGAGATGAAGCTCAGGAACATAAAACCATCTCTTGCTCACTTAGATTGGACTTACAAGACTCACGGCGCCATGTTGATTCCCTTCAAAAGGAACTCGACGACACCAAGAGTCTTAGTCAATCCAACCAAAGCGAGCAAGAAGAGTCCCTCACTCTGATTGACTCTCTGAAGCATGATCTTACTATCTTTACCGACAAATGTTGTTCTCTTCAAAATGAGTTAAATGCTTCAGAATCCAAAGTCATCTCTTTAAACTCTTCTGTCAAACAACTCACTAAAAAGCTGAAAGAAAAAGAGCATGCACTCTCTCTCAAACCCGTCAATTTCATTAAACAGGTTACTCCCTCCGAATTGCCTGAGTGGGCTAACTCCAAGATTAAGGAAGTTAGTCAAGATCGTGATAATCTTCGAAAGGAAGTTGAAAAACTCTCCCAAGAGATAGTCAATATACGATCTGGAGTTGGATCCACTCAATCCAAGCCTAAGTGGCATAAAGGTAAATTCGATATTCCGAAACATATGTCCAAATCCAACAATTAACCCAAGCACCAACAACAAAAAGAACATTTTGATTCTTGGTGGAAAGGACAATAAAAATATGTTAACCTCCCTCCAACCAAGATTTGTGGGTATTGCGGGAGTCTTGGACATAGGGACAATGCTTGCGATAAATTGATTAGAGATCTTTCGTTCAATCTCAAACGAGTCAGATTAATTCTTGAAGCTAGAGAAAAGTTAAAAAAATCTGGTTCGAAAAGGGAACCCAAGTACATCTGGGTTCCTAAGACTAACAAATGATCTTGTGTTTGTAGGTGAAGGCGAATGAAGACTGCTGGTACCTAGATAGTGAATGCTCTTGTCATATGACTGGAGATCCAAATCAATTCAGTTCGCTTTCATCCTACAAAGGAGGTAAGGTTAATTTTGGAAACAACAACCAAGGTGAAATCGTGGGAGTTGGCTCTGTAGGTAACCCCTCTAAATTTAAAGTTGATGGAGTCCATCTGGTCACTGGGCTTCAACACAGTCTGTTAAGCATTTCTCAAATTTGTGATAGATTCAATTTGGTACTTTTCTCATCTTCAGATTGTAAGGTTTTTGATGAGCGTACATGTTCTTTAAAAGCCATTGGATGTAGAGAAGGAAATCTCTACAAAATTTGCTTAAACTCAATCATTCCAGATGACCAAGTATGTCTAAATGTGCATTCCAAGAATTCACTATTGTGGCACACCAGACTTGGTCACACAAATCACCGGTTGTTGAATAAGCTCAAGAGTAAGGACTTGGTGATTGGTTTACCCGATACAAATTTTGACACAGACTCCGTCTGTGAAGCATGTATAAAAGGTAAACACACTCGGTCATCCTTCGAAAGTAAGTTAACTCTCTCTACTAGCTCTCCGTTAGAATTTCTCCACATGGATCTTGTTGGTCCCATGCGTACTCAAAGTAGAAGTGGTAAGAGGTATATTCTGGTCATAGTTGATGATTATTCTAGATGGACTTGGGTCATCTTTCTGTCTGCTAAGGATGAAACCTTTACAGAGTTTGACAAACTCCATAAAGTGCTTATAAACAAATTCTCATTTACGTTAAAAACCCTGAGAACAGACCAGGGCACTGAATTTTGCAACAAGTCGTTTGATGAGTTTTGCAGGGATAACGGAGTCGATCATCAAGTTTCATCCGCAAGAACTCCAGAGCAGAACGGAGTTGTCGAACGAAAAAAATAGGACCTTGGTCGAGATGACGCGTACCAGGCTTATTGATAGTCAACTAGCTCCATCATACTGGGCAGAGGCTATCAACACATCATGCTATGTGCTAAATCGTCGCCTTGATCCACCCTTTTCTTCACAAGACTCCTTGCGAACTCCTCCGTCAACGCAAACCAAATCTTAGTCATCTCAGGCGTTTTGGGTGTAAGTGTTATATACATAATAATGGTAAGGACAACTTGGGTAAGTTCTCTCCCAAGAGTGATGAATGCATATTTCTTGGTTACTCTTCTAAAAGCAAAGCTTATCGTGTTATCAATTTGAGAACTCAATGTTTAGAAGAGAGCCCCCATGTCAAGTTCGATGAGTCTCACAATGTTGGCTCATCTTCTGATCAACTTGACTTTGCTCCAGACGATTTTCTCACTGACCCACACTTCATCACCGTTCCTATAAGTAGACTCCAAGACACCTAGTCTATCCCACATGAAGACTCCCCAGGAAAAGAAAGCCATAACTCCGACACCACTATACTGACAACTGATACTGACATAACTCTGACACACTCCATCCTAAAAATTTGGATTTTGACTCCATCGAAAATGACACACCCCCTCCTGCTTCTCATCGACAGTTCCAACAAAAATCAGCTCACCCTCCTAAAAACATTATATCAAACCCACATTCAGGAGTTCAAACACACTTTCAAGCTATGCAAAACCTATGTGCCTTTGGTGCCTTCCTCTCCAGTACTGAACTGCGAAATATAAAAGTGGCTCTTCTAGATAGTGATTGGGTCACTGCTATGCTAGAGGAACTCAATTCCCTTCAAAGACATGCTGTCTGGGAATTAGTCCCTCGACCCGCGCATCAACAAACCATTGGTACTCGTTGGGTCTTTTGTAATAAGCTTGATGATGCAGGACAAGTTTTCAGGAATAAAGCTCGTTTGGTTGTTCAAGACTACAATCAAGAAGAAGGGATTGACTATGATGAAATTTTCGCTCCAGTAGCACGTTTTGAAGCAATTTGCATGTTAATTGCGTTTGCTGCATTCAAAGGTTTTACATTATATCAAATGGACGTAAAGACGGCCTTCCTTCATGGCTATATTGATAGAGAAGTCTACGTCGAGCAGCCCCCAGGGTTCACAGACTCTGTCCATCCCGACTACGTCTATAAACTTTGTAAGGCCCTTTACGGGCTCAAACAGGCTCCGCGAGCATGGTATGAAAGACTCTCTACATATCTCGTGCAAAATGGTTTCTCTAGAGGTAACATAAACAAAAAATTGTTCATTCTTCACTCATCACATGATTTACTTCTAGTACAGATATATGTTGATGATATTATTTACGGCTCTACCAGTACCACCCTCTGCGAACATTTTGCTAATCTTATGAAGAAAGAGTTTTCCATGAATGAGTTAGGTGAGCTAAAGTTCTTCTTAGGACTTCAAGTTCAACAGGAAAAAGAAGGGATCAAAATCCACCAACAAAAGTACATCAAGGAACTCCTTGAAAAGTACAATCTTACCAATGTCAAGAGCATGTCAACCCCCAGCTGCACATCTGCTAAACTTCATCTTGATGACGACGGAGTCGGTGTCAATGCCACAGAGTATAGAGGAATGATAGGATCCCTCCTCTATTTGACTTCCAGTCACCCCGATATCCTCCACGTAGTCTGTCTTTGTGCCCGCTTTCAGGCGGCGCCAAAGCAGTCTCATCTTAAAGCTGTCAAACGTATCTTTCGATACCTTAAAGGTACAAGTACACTCTATCTATGGTACCCTCACTCACCTACTTTTACTTTATCTGGTTATAGTGACTCTGATTGGGCTGGTTCACTCCAAGATCGAAAGAGTACTTCAGGTAATGCACAGTTCCTAGGTCTTTGTCTAGTTTCTTGGTCCTCCAAAAAACAAAACTCTGTTGCGCTCTCCACAGCTGAGGCAGAGTATGTCTCTGCTACGGCCTGTTGCTCCCAACTTCTTTGGATGAAACAACAACTCCAAGACTATCACGTTACCCAAGAACAAATTCCAATCTTCTGTGAAAATAAAAGCACAATCAAAATATCCGAAAACCCAGTCCAACACTCAAGAACCAAACACATCGAAATTCGCTTTCATTTCTTGAAGGATTGTGTCGAGAAAAAGTTAATTCAGCTTGACTTTGTCCCCACAGAAGATCAACTTGCAGATATCTTCACTAAACCTCTGTCTACAGCAAGATTTGAGGCCCTTCGATCCGCAATTGGATTGACTCCGTCTACCTAGACAGTCGCATCTCCTTGCTCCTAACGCAATCGTCAGCAGGTATGTCCTTAAGTCTCACTGAGTCTGTCCTTGTTTGTGAATAAATCTGTGAACTGTGTTACGCTTGATAGACTCTACGTCTCTATTGCTACACACACATCATCAATCCAAACCCGTCCCGCGCAATCCTCGCCCTTGATCTCGCGCACCCGAATTAAGCCGCCTGACACGCGCAACAGAAAATCCCTACATCTTCCAGTAACTCCCTCAGTCTATTACTAGCCCTCATCACTACTAAGCTTCTCTCACCCACATTTTTTTCACTCTCACTCAACTCAACCCAATGGCGGGCATTAACTTCAACGATGTCAATATCCCAGTATAAATCATCCATGATCCGATTCGCCTCCAAGCCTACCTTCAGTCCATGGCCACCCCTAATCCACCCACAGCCACTGCCACCACCCATTCTCCCACAAAAACCACCACCACCCATTCTCCCACAAAAACTGCCACCACCCCTCTCCCACAAAAACCGCCATACCACCGCATTCCACCCATACTCCCTCCCCGCAACCCACACCTTCATCTGTCGCCCAGACTGAGGTTCTTGAAACTGATGCTGAGGAGATCACACCAATCCAAGTTACCCATCATCCAGCCAAACCACCGTCCCCGCCACCTCAACAGCCAAACCCTAAACCCGACACTCCTGCACAACAACCACCAAACCCTCAACCCAAGAAATCTCCAACACCCACCCCGCAACAATCACACGAAAAATCTACAACCCCAACTCTACCACCATCTCCTAAACCTAAAACCCAAAAACGAAAAACCACAGCCAATAGACCTACAGCCAAACATGTCCTGCGCTCCTCCGTAAAAGCCCAACCAGTCTTCTTTGCTTCTGGTGAGTCATCCCCAGTCCAAGAGCTACAGGCAAACAGTCATGACACTTCCACCGGCGCCACTTCGACAAGGTCTTTGAAGCCTCCCAAGCCGCAACGACGCAGTGCCAAGATAGACCCCTTCACGCAGCGCTACATGCTATCTGATCCTGCTACGGATCACAATATCGTTAAGGGTAAATTTCTTGATTTCTCTTGGGCACTGTCTACACATCTAGGAGATCTGGTAAAATTTTAGAGATTCGGGGTTGGACACATCTGTTTTCTGAGGTCTGCGAGTGGTACCCACAAGAGTCCCCAGATTTTTATCAAAACCTTGTTATTCAAAATGGTGCGGCACAGTCTTTCGTCAATTCCACTGCCATTTTCTTTGATCTTGTAAAACTTTCTGAAGTCCTCGGAGTCCCTCACAAAGGTCTACGGTTCTATGAAACAGGAGTTCTTCCTGAAATCCCCAAAGTCCCACACAAGAAAAGTGGGTTCTCCAATCCTAAGAGGTGATCTTTCCATACTCCACCAACTTCTTCATATTCTAGTCATTAAAAACATCGTTCCTAGAAAAGAAGGTAACCACATGGTCAACTGTCTTGATCAGACCATCATGTACTCCATCCTCAACCGTCACCCTCTCAATTTAGCCTACTTAATTCTGCATCATTTGGCCCAGTCCGTCAATACTCCCAAGCATTCCCTAGGTTATGTGTTCTGGCTCCCACCGGTCTTCAAATTCTTTCAGGGACAAAATCAACGCCAGAGTCCATCAAGGAAGCAGACACCATCAACCTCCGTTATCTAAACATGCTCACTTCTATCGACACATCCAAGCTGCTGCCTCCACCGTCAACTCCGACGATGGCTGCTCCTTCAACTTCACAAGAGACAGTCCCTCAAGACAAACTTCTTCAACTTTTGAAGAAGGTCGAGCGACTTCTTACACAAGCGGCAGAGTTAACCTAGAGCAACTCAAGGATGCTGGAGAGACTCATTGGACTCGAGACGGCTGTGATGGCAATGCAGGACACTCTCCTTGAGCTTCAAGCTGCGATTAACCCCATTCCCGATCCTTATCCTAATGGTGTGTGTGTGTGTGTGGTGCTAGAACTTAGGTCGTTTTTAAGTTCTAAACACTGTTTTTGGATTGTTTATGAATACTGTGACTGACTCTATGTGACTGATAGGCCTTCCCTCTGATGAAAGTAAAAGGGGAAAGCGGTGAATCCCGTCTGGTGTACGGGCAACTCTTTTGTGTTTGAATTGCTTTTAAGTTTCCGCTGCTGGACTGTGCGGATACGTGATTATCTGCCTGCTTAACTATGCTCAAAACTGCCTATGCTCACTATCTGTTTTCTTATTGTGCTATTATCTGCCTGGAGTCTCTCAACGATTAAGGGGGAACCACAATGGAGTCTCTGGACATTGAAACTTCTTTACGCTTCGATTAAGGGGGAACTTCGACAGGGTCGGTTCCCCTAGTTCTTTGTGTTTCTGTCTTTTTCAGGATTGACTCAATCGCGGGTTCCCCTAGGGTCTTTGAGGTTCGTACTTTTCAGGAGGCTGGAGCTCATATGGATTCACGGAGGTTTGCTAATCATACAGCAAACAAGGGGGTTAAGGAAACTGGTTAGACATAAAGGTGTTGCAGAGATAGAAATCGCCTCGAGGGAGTCACTCGTCTTTGACAAGACATAAAGAACAAGATCTGTGCCAAACTACAGGAAGAGTCTGCGCAATGAAGAAGCACCACAGAATCTTCATCACGTTGCAAATATTAAGGAGCGAATCCGTCAAACACGCCAACACTCCAACGGTCACAATACTGCCCCAGTCGACTCCGGAGTTTTTGGCCCAAGCCTAGCGTGAGTACCTTAACACGTTTCCACTAAGTTAGTTCCGACAATTTTAGAGCTAACTCTTTCGAACCGTTGCAACTTAGAAACAATATAAATAGGCATGTAATAGTTAGTTCATTGTCTCCGCTTTTGAGAGAAACAATTTCCGAGATTAGAGAGAGAGCTTCCTTTGTAATTTAGAGAGAGAATTCGTACCAAATTAGTTTAGTGCATCTAGATAGACTCTTTCTAGGAAGATCCTAGTTTTATTACACTTACCATCGAGCTGATCAGAGATTGTATTGGGTGAGTGAGTGAGTGAAAACCACGAAGTAGATTTTCTACTGAGTGGGGCATTGTAAGGTATTTGTTGACCAGAAAATAAATAGCTTATTTTGTGTATCTTGCTGAGTTCCACAAAGTCCCTCCGCCTTTCGAGTGTTAATCCATTTAGCTCCGCTAAGTCTATCTTACTTTACTACCTGGAGCAACTGCTTCCGCGCACTTAGTTCGACCGTCGACTAAGTGTTTCTACGTCTTAAGTGTTCTCACATACGAAGTTCAATCGAGTCAAACCATCTCTTAGACTAACACCTTGAGTTGGTTTGAGTCAGCCGTCCGATCCTACAACCCCCCTTTACATCATAATCAGGAGTTCATTTTGAGCTCAAGTGGAGTAGACTGGCAGACCGACTCAACTTTTCGTACAACACCCGGAGCAGGAGCAGGACCAATATGGCCGCTAATGACCAATGAGACAGCTTCAGAAGCTTGCGCTGAATTTGGGGCAGATTGTCCAACACCAGGCACAACGGGACAATGAACCGAGGACTACACTAAGAGGATTACTCACCTGAAAGCCATCTACCTTTGCTGGAGAGGAGGACCCGATTATACTGAGGACTGGATCCGGGAGTTTGGTAAGATTTTCGATGATGTCAACTGCCAGAGGACAGGAGAGTCAATGGAGCGGTATACTAATTCAAGTGTGAGGCCAACATCTGTGGACGGCCAACCGAGATATCCTACAAGCTGAGCCTAACTCGGATGGAATGCACTGAAGCAAGCTATGAGAAGGCGCTTCTACCCAGAGCACGTACGCATACAGAGTACTACTCGAGTTCTCTGAATTGAAGCAGCTGACTAAGAGTGTGAAGGAGTACCATTCAAATTTTTGGAGTTGGCGAGATTTGCACCTACCATGGTTCCTGACGAAGCATCGAAGGTGCAGCGGTTTGTGGGGGGGGGGGGGGGGGCTCAACTGGAATCTCCAGGAGGTGTTGAGCGTCTGACCATCCCGCACTCTTCAGATGCGTATGGGAAGACTGCAACCTCTACATGGTCCATCAGAAGAGAAGGGAGGTCCAAGCAGGCCAGAAGAGAAGGCAGAAGATGGGGAGGACTCTCGGGGCCGTGATGACAGACCCCAGAGGCCGAACCAGGATAAGAGATGGAGGCCAAATTAAATGACGAGAAGTGAAGGTTCGAGGGAACTAGAGACAGACCCAGAAGTGGGTGACCGACCCAAGAATCAGAAGACGGAGCACGGGCGAGAGAGGCACTTCCACTGTACTAGGTGCCGCAAAGACCATCCAGGGAAGGACTGTGAGGAAATTTGGTCACGTGCTTCCGGTGTGGCAGAAGGGCCACAGGGTATTTGAGTGTTTCAAGAACCCTCTAGGGGATAACCAGAGGAGAGGAGGTGGTGGAGACCGTACCTACAGGCCTGCAGACTCTCAGTCCCGAGGCAGAGACCGGTACCAGGGCCAGAACTAGCGCGGGGACGCTCCCCAGCGTGGCAATGGTGGGGGTGGAAATGGAGGCAACCGAAGCCAAGGGGAGAACCGAGACAACCACAGAGGCCCTGGAAAGATTAATGTCATGAGCCGGGCCGAGGATGAGGCTAAAACCGACATGTTAGCAGTACCTTTTCTGTTTGTGGTACTCCTGCTCGTGTTTTATTTGATACCGGAGCTTCCTACTCCTTTATTTCTGAAAAATTTGTTGAGAAACTAGGTCTAGTTGCCAGTAAGACCTCGTCTATAGCTGTGTCAACCCTCATGGCGGATAATCTCTTGTAATAATGTACTAAAAGATGTGGGGGTAGAAATAAAAGGGGAAATATTTGTAATTGACCACATCCAGTTTGTCCTCCCCGACTTCGATATTATATTGGGGATGGACTGGCTGAGTAAATATAAGGGCAAGATAGATTGTGAAGAGCAGAAGATCATCCCGAGAGGACACGTCGGGGCAAAGGATCACCTACAGGTGCGTGGAGAAGAAGCCCGGGGTGAAGATTGTCTCAGCAATGACAATTCTCTCCCAAGTAAAGAAGGGGCAGCGTCTATCTTTGCTACGTTCAGGATCTGAGCAGAGAGTCCAGTCGGCTAGAGGAGATTCGGGTGGTGAACGAATTCCCAGACATCTTTCCTTAGGAGATTCCAGGCATGCCGCTAGACCGGTAGGTGCAGTTCAGTGTCGACCTAGTGCCAGGAGCAGCGCCTATCTCCTAGGCCCCATACCGTATGGCGCCGTCAGAACTAAAGGAATTGAAGGTTCAGCTAGAGGATCTCTTGGAGAAGGGGTACATTCGACCTAGTGTATCACCATGGGGAGCTCCTGTCCTGTTTGTAAAGAAAAAGGATGGGAGCATGAGACTATGTATAGACTACAGGGAGCTGAACCAGATCACTGTGAAGAACCGGTACCCATTTCCAAGGATTGATGACCTTTTTGATCAGCTTCAGGGTGCAGGAGTCTTCACCAAGATAGATTTGAGATTGGGATACCATCAACAACGAGTTGTAGAGAAGGACATCCCGAAGACTGCCTTCAAGACCAGATATGGCACTTTGAATTCCTGGTGATGCCCTTTGGATTGACAAATTCACCCGCCGTCTTCATGGACCTCATGAACTGGATTTTTAATCCATATCTAGACCGTTTTGTGGAGGTATTCATAGACGATATCCTCATTTACTCCAAGAATGAAGAAGAGCACGAGGAGCATCTGAGATTAGTCCTGCATATTCTGAGAGAGCAGCAACTGTATGCAAATTGTCCAAGTGTGACTTTTGGTTGGACCGGGTGGCATTCCTTGGCCAAATTGTCACCAAGGAAGGAATCTGAGTGAATCCGGCCAAGATCCAAGCAGTGAAAGAGTGGCCAAGACCGAGTAACCTGACAGAGGTTTGTAGTTTCCTGGGTTTGGCAGGATACTACAGGAGATTCGTGAAGGATTTTTTGAAGATTGCCAGACTACTCACAAATCTCATAAAGAAGGTGGTTAAATTTCTGTGGAGCGAAGAGTGTGAGACGGCGTTCTAGAACCTGAAGGAAAGGTTAACCACAACCCCAGTGTTAACCCTACCTTCAGGGACCGAAGGATTTGAGGTATTCAGTGATGCCTCCAAGTATGGTATGAGATGCGTTCTAATGCAGAAGGGAAAGGTGATTGCTTATGCGTCGAGGCAGCTGAAGGAGTATGAGACTCGATATCCGACGCATGACCTAGAGCTGGCAGCAGTGGTTTTCACCCTTAGATCTGGAGGCACTACCTATATGGTGTCTCTTACAAGATCTACACCGACCACAAGAGCCTCTATACATCTTCACGCAGAAGGAACTCAATATGAGGCAGAGGAGATGGTTGGAGTTGATTAAGGACTATAATTTGGGGATCTTGTATCACGAAGGAAGTCTAACCTGGTAGCCGATGCCCTGAGCAGGAAGAGGAGCCATTCTGTGAACTCGATGTGGTTCTCCCAGACGAGTTGGTTCGTGAATTTCAGAAGCTGAACCTGGAGGTGATGGAGTCCGGAGGAGTGGAGCAAGAGGTGAAGTTGTCCACATGAGTGTCTCTTCCGACATCTATGGAGAGATACTCAAAGGGCAGCCTGGTAATGTGAAGCAGGAGCGTATCAAGGAGAAGATGAGAGAAGGCAAAGCAAAGGGCTTTGAGATCCATAGTGATGACAGCTTGAGATCCAGAGGCTGATGGTGTGTGCCTCAGGAGTGTGCAGAGGTGAAGGAAAAGCTGATGAGGGAGGCTCATAATACTCCATATTCAGTTCATCCTGGTGGCGACAAACTATATAAGGACCTGAAGAAGCTATTCTGGTGGCCTAAAATGAAGAGGGAAGTAGCAGAGTTCGTGTCAAAGTGTCTCACCTACCAGAAGGTGAAATTCAAACATAAGAGGATGGGTGGTTTGCTGCACCCCTGGATGTCCCGAAGTGGAAGTGGGACTCCATTTCTATGGATTTCTTGATGGGTTTACCACCGGCGAAGGGAGGAGTTAATCAGATTTGGGTAATTATGGACCGACTTACCAAGTCTGCACGGTTCATACCCATGAAGAATACTTGGTCCATGAGCCATTTAGTGGATGCTTTCATTAAGAACGTGGTGAGATATCATGGGGTACCTGAGACCATCATTTTAGACCGAGACTCGAGATTCCTGGCTCATTTCTGGAAGCAGTTTCAGAAGGCGATGTGCACCAAGCTGAGTTTGAGCACCGCATTTCACCCTGCTACTGATGGTCAGACGAAACTAAAGAACATCCAGACCCTAGATTGCTTCGTGCTTGCATTATGGACTTCCAGGGTTCGTGGGCAGATATGCTACACTTGGTAGAGTTTTCTTATAATAACATTACCACACCAGTATCAAGATGGCTCCCTACGAGGCTCTGTATGGGAGGAAGTGCAGAACACCATTATGCTAGAGCGACATCAGTGAGACAGTGGTGTTGGGGCCACAGTTGATAGAGGAGACCATGGAGTAGGTCCGGATCATTCAGAGTCGAATAAAGCAGCTTAGGACAGGCAGAAGTCCTATGCCAACCTCAAGCGCAGACCGGTGGAGTTCGAGGTGGGAGATAGAGTTTTCCTGAAGGTATCTCCTGCGAGAGGGGTAACCAGGTTTGGGGAGAAGGGAAAGCTCAGTCCCAAGTTCGTGGGACCCTATGAGATCTTAGAGAGGATCGGAAAGGTAGCATACCTGTTGGCCCTACCTTGTGAACTGGAGAAAGTTCACAACGTATTCCACGTGTCCCAGTTAAAGAGATATATTCCCGACCCTTCGCACGTATTACAACCAGAGGTTTTGGAGCTGGAGAAAAACCTATCCTACGAGGAGTATCCTATCAGAGTTCTGGACACTAAGACCAGGGAGACCCCGAAATCGAAATTCGAATGGTCAAGGTTCTATGGTCCAATCATGGAACAGAAGAGGATACGTGGGAAGTAGAGGAGGAGATGAGGAAGAAGTACCCACAACTCTTCGATCAGGGAAAATTTAAGTCAATACCGGTTAGTTAGCCATTTATTGGGTGAGCTTTAGCTTCGAGGACGAAGCTTTCTTTTTAGGAGGATGTGATAAAATACCCACAAATTTGAGAACTAGAATGCGTATAATATAAGGTTGGTATAAGAGGGACGAATATTATATTATGATGAATACGATAAGATTATATAATAGTGGCCCAGGGAAGTTAATTCATTATTATTTTATTCCAGTAACTATAAAACAAATCTCTCCTATTTTCCACAATGTTATTATTTAAAATATTTAGTCTACACTTTTGGACACGTTACGTTAATGATCCCCCCAAGAGTTCAAAACTCAACTTTTTCTTCCTTTAATTAATTACACTTAATTTTGAGAGTCCAAATCTAACTTCGCTTCTTTAAAATTTAATTTATTTAACAAACCCTCATTCTTCTCCCAATATTTTATAAATGATATCCTAGAATCTTCTCTCAATGTTAATATAAATCTTAGCTAGAATTTCCGAATTTGTTTTATTGAATTTCTCTCTAATTATTCCCATTATCATGTCAAATAGATATTTATTAACTTCTCTCCTAATTAAATTACTGTCTCTCTCTCTTATATTGTTACAAGGACTCACTTCCTCAATTAACTTCAAATTAGAAAATTAATTCTGAATTTCAAAAAGGGATGTAGTCAGAGGTTTAACTTTCCTCCCGATGATTCTCACGTTGTTATGTTGTGTAACTTTCTAAAAACAAATTACAATTATAATTATTTATTTGAATTCCTCTTCTAAGTTGTTACTAAATATAAATAATTAACTCCTTTATTTTGGTAGAAGTGTTTATAATTTATTTAACAATATTAATTTTCCTTCTACCTAAATTATTTTATTTAAACACCATGATCTCACACTTCACTCATTCATCCTCAACACGCCGCCATTGCGTATTCCTTCTCAAATTTCAACCCACGCTCTTAATTGTTTTGCTCAAATTCTTCCCTGGTGCCAAGTGGTGATACAACGGGTAAAGTTTTGGTTAGATTATGTTTTAGTCTATTTTATTTGAGTTCATTGATTCCTAATTGTGAGCTATTATGATCTAGACGTTGGTGTCGACGACGAACGTTATTGGTGAATCTATTGGTTTGTCTTCCTGAGTCGAGGAAACAATCAGGTAAATTCTGTGCTCAATGATTGGATTTTAATGTGGATGGTTTTTTTTTCTGTCACAAAATGTTTTTGAGAAACTCTGATGGAGATTTGGTAAGTGGAATGGTGATTTCCTCACTTGTGTTGAAGTTCTGTATTCTGGAAATTGGAAACGGTTTTTGATTTGGGAGTTCTTCACTGGATTTAATTATTTGGAGTTCTTGGTGCTCCCTGATTCACCATGTTGGTTCTCTACACCCTGAGCATGAATTATTTACACTGACTATATGTAACTTGCGCTGCATACAATGGCTGCAGTTAAGCTCTATGATCTACTCTATGGACTGATGATTCATAGGGCATGTGCACACTTAAGGACTTAGGGTGAGGGTATTTGGTATTTCAGTCCATTTGTGACTGCCTAGTTGTTATTGTGATTATTCCTGTTGAAGACTCCCCAATGGAATTGTGATTGTTGCGCTGTAAATTGTTTTGGTTGTGATTATCATATCATTAAATCGGTTCTTTAACATATCAAAATTGCGTTTCAAATGTATTTTACATAATAAAATGGAGTTTACTCAGTTTTGCTGATTTGCGCGATCCCTTCGTGCTTTTATTGTTTGTTTTCTGATCGCAGGTACTGAGTGCTAAGGTGGGGATGGGGACGCATATCACCTAGTCTAGGATGACTATGTTTGTCGAGACAATGTTTTGAGTGATATTTATTTTACTTGAATATTTTACCTTAAGGTTTATGACTCAGAGTTACATTTTGGTGGATTGGAAAGTTTATTGATAAGTCTATTTGGTAATAATGATATTTGACTTATGAGCTTCCGCGTACTTCGTTTGATCTAATTGATTGTTTGATGGATTGTTTTGGTTAAAAAGCCTGAGCATCCAGAGACTTGGATGCGGCGGTGGCACCTGGTATTTAAACGGTTTCCGCTGTTCTTCTCAAGGTAAAAATGCATTTCAGCTAACACATCACTTTTGGGTAACTTTCGCTTGGCTTCGTATGAATTTTGCTCACTTTCTGCTTTGATTTTTGTCCTTGAATTCGCAATTAGGGACCTGTCCGAACGTCCGTCCGGACATCCATGTTCGGACAGGTCCCGAGAGATTAAAATATTTTGCTGTTTTGGTCATGTCCGAACATCAGTCCGAACTTCAAAGTTCGGACATCATGCGAGGCGGGTTCGACTTGCAAGTCTCGTGAAATGCCCCAAACTTAAATATAGTGATTAAGATTATTCTAATCCTTAATTAAGAGCCTAGTAATGCTTAAGCAGTATTGGTGAGGAAAAATAAATCCAAAAGAAATAAAGAAACACTTAAAAAGCGAAAAACGCTAAATAAGCGTTAAATGACCATAGGGGGTATGAGACCCCGGATAGCATATTATATGGATTCCAAAGGTTTCATAAGACCTAAATAATATATGGGAACAACTCCCGGAGGAAAACGGATCCAAATAATGAATTAAAACGCTAATAGAGCTTTAGAGCACGTTTTTCGAGAAAAACCGAGAACTGAACGTGAATTTGAGTGGTCAAATGGACCCGTAAAAATTATAAATCATTAAATAAATATTATTAAGCATTTATGGAAGCTTAATAACCAATAAAAAAAAGAAACGAGAAAATTCTGGAAAACGGGCCCGGTTAGTGAATAGTACCTAAACCGGGTAAAATAACGAGCGTTTTCTGTAAAAGACGAAAAACGCTCCAACTAGTGTAAAGGTAGGGGGCGGTTTTTTAATGGGTTAAATAACCCCTCACACACACATGTAACTAGTTAACAAATAAGTAAATCATATAAAGCAAAAAGTAAAAGTACAAAAAGGTAAATAACACTCTCTCACCTCTCATTCTCTTATTTCCCTCATCTCTCTCCTACCCTCTTCTCCCCCATCGATTTTTCTCTCCCTCTCTCTTCTGGCTGCTGCGATTTTGGAGCTCCACAAGAAGCTCTAATGGCTTCCCTTCTTCATCCTCATGCTCTACCTCCATTTGAGCTCCAACCACAAAATAATTACATATTTGTAATCCACTCATCACCCTCTACACTTCTCTCTTTTCAAAATCCAAAAAATGAGGGAGTTCATCTCCATGGGTTTTCCCCATTCAAAGAGAATATGGCACCAATGTAAAGCTTGGAGTCTCCTCTCTCCATTAAGGTAAAAATCTCCATGAAAGAAAATCATATTTCTCCATCCTGCTCATAACCGATTTTTACCTCCTTGTAACACTCCATTTTCTCTCTCTCCTTTGAGCATAATATCAACCTTGCAATGGTGGTGGATTCACCTTCTTGAACCAAGGGCTTAAAATCCCTCCTAAGACATTCCAAAGGTAAACCCTAGAAATCTTGTTCTAAACATTTTTATGAACTAGCATCAATTAAGGGGTTAGTATATTAATTACACATATTTTATGTGCTTTGGGTGATGAGAATGGAGTTTGGCAACTCCATTCCCAATGTGGCCGATTTAGGCAAGAAAGAAAGAGGAGGAGAATTGGAAAGGGAATGAAGGAATTATAAGCTCAAGGTAAGAGCTCCTTACTAATGTTAATTTAATGCATTAGATTAGTGAGAATGGGCAAACTAACTAAAGAACCCAAAATCTTGTATTGGTATTGTAGTATTGGAGTAGTGAGTATTTGTGAGGAGGATTGAGTATTTGAGAATTAGTATGTGAATTGTAGGCCTTGGAGCAAAATATTGTGTATGAGTATTAGTATTGGTATTTGAAGAAGTATTGGTGAATGTATATGGTATTGATGCGGTAGGACCCTTGTATGGGTGTGGCTAGTTGAGGATGAATTTGGTGAGAGTTGGTATGTGTGGCCATGTAAGAAAAGTAGATGAACTATGGCAAAATTTTGGTAGGAATATGTACATGTATGGATGACTTGGTGAATGGGAAAACCAAGGTGTGTATTGGAGTTAGTAGGTATGTTTAGTAGTGGTGAAGAGGATAGTAGTAGTATGAGAAATAAGGAGTGCAAAATCTGTAGCAAAGTGTAGTAACATGCATTGGAGAAGTTAGGAAAGATTAGTGTGCAAGAATTGGTGAAATGGAGTTGGACTTGGGTATAAGTAATGTAATGGCTTGGAAAAGTATTTGGAATGCTAGGAATGGCAAGGATTGAGGAAGTATTGGATGAGAGAATTGAATTGTAAAATCTGTAGCATAAGTGTAACTAAAACTGTTACATGTGTTGGTGGGAGAAGTGAGGAAAATGTGTAAGATGATTAATGGATTTAGCAATGGATTTGGTGGATGAATTAAGGTGATTTAGAGGGCTTAAATAGTACTAAAACATGTTAGGATGTATGTAGGAAGATTGGGGAAGCAATGGGTGAAATTGGGAAGGAAAAACAAGGCCTGTAGCACAATCTGCTACCGTTCGACCCAGAGCCTGGATCGGACAGTGGGTCGGACAGGCTTAAGCAACGAAAATAAATCTTTCTGGAACGGTCCGACCCAGGGCCGTGAGTCGGACGTGGGTCGGATAGGCAAAAATTCCGTCGTCGAACTTTCTGACTCCGTCCGACCCAGAGGGTGAGTCGGACGTGGGTCGGACAGAGCATAGACAACAGAACCGAAACTACTGGAATGGTCCGACCCAGGGCTTGGGTCGGACGGTGGGTCGGACGACCCATAACTTACAAAAAAAAAAACTCTAGGATTATAACTAGTATATATATATGTGTATACCCACCTATACATATGTATATATATATGTAAGTAAACCATGGATGAGTAATGAAAAGTAAGTGAATGAAATATAAGTGTAAAGAAGGTAACGACTTAGTCAGTATGATTTAGGAAACGTAAGAGTAATCGAATTAAGTTAATGATAGTTAGATTAATCATTCGATTGTATGTATATCATAGGAATTTGATTTGTGAACACCAGAGGAACGTTGGGATACAAGTACGACGGTGAACGGTATGATTTCTTCATGCCCTGTATCCTAATCTGGTTACCCGATGTGTGCTTATTTGATCACCTAAATAAGATAAATGCATGAATCGGACTATATTGCACTTATCTGTGCTTGACTTATGTTGTTCTTGATAATTATTGTCTTGAACACTAGTTTGTATAATTCATGAAACATATGAATGATGATGAATTGTATTCGAATCTTGTACTGTACTTAAGTATCGTATTGTATTTCGTATAAATGAGTATGAGCATTGTAATTGTGTATGTGGCTTGTATGAATGACTTCTGCTAATTCCTAACTACCTAACTCCTAACTTAAGTGAGTAAACTGGAATGAGTAGAAGTTCGATATAGCTTCGGCCACGCGTGAGGATGGGGAGACACAAGAGTTGGATCTGATTCCTGACTCTTAAACTGGTCCGCGGCCCAAATCCCTTAAATGGGTAGCATCCCGGATTGGTGAGTCAAGTAAATCCCGGTGGCGGGACGGAGTAGTCCCCGGGCCGAAGGTCCTGACGACTTAACATGAGTAAGAGTAAGTAAGTAAGTAAGTATGTATGAGTATGAGTATGTATGTGTAAGTACTGTGGAACGAGTAAAAGAGTAATCTCCACCCGATTAACCCGGGTGGACCAACATGAGCTAACAAGGATGGTGTATTGTGTATGTATTGCGTATGCATTGTGCATGTATTGTGTGATGCGGATCCCGGAAAGGTAAGAATGTATCTGATGGCTTGTATGGGTTACCATGTATGTATTGAAGAGTGCGTAATGACGTGTATGTATGTATTCCTTGCGTAATGTATTGTAATAGTATGTATAAGAGCATGTATGCATGTATGTTTGAATGAAATCAACCGCATGTATTCGACCAAGTGGTCGGCGTACCCTCACTAGTACGCGGGGTATGCGGTTATCATGCTCAGCGAAAGCTGACCCCCTCGGGGGAACGTTTTTAGTGTGCAGGTACCCGAAGAGGATATGGCCAAGGCACGAGAGCGGACTACATTTGGAAAGTTAGTAGTAGAATGTAGAGGTGTACTAAGTAGCACACCCCGTGTACCTAGGAAGTAAGTAGTGTTTGTGAGGAATGGGTAGTAGTTAGACTCTTAATGAGTATGTAAGGAATTGAAAGAGGTATTCTATTTGTATAAGGATCTTAGTAAACTCGGTATATTAACATGTACTGAACTTATGGAGTATTGTATTGAATGGGAAGTTGTAATATACCTAATGGTAATTGTAGGGAAGCTGTATTTGTGTAGCACTCGGATATTCCGGTCCATCAGACCGATGCTGTATGTAGAAGTAGTAGCCTTGTTAGTCACGTGGGTGACTAACGGCATTGTATCACCCACTGTATGTAAGTAAGTATCCGCTGCGTGACTCGGAAGCTCGAGGAGATTGGACGGTAATGGTTGTATTAACGGTTAGGGGTGTTACAAAAAGTGGTATCAGAGCGAAGTGTCGCTCTGATGACTGGAAATACCGAGTCTAGGAAATACCGAGTTAGGAATTAGAAGCTTAGGGCTAAGGGCTGAGTGTTAGCATTAGGGAAATGCTAGTTAGAAACTACCGGTGAGTACCGGATGCCTACAACACCAGACCCGCCCTCCACAAACCCCTTGTATGACTAGGAAAAGACGCCAGGGAGAAGGAAGGACCTCTCATACTCGGGAAAACCCGATCTGGCAGTTGTGAAACAATCACACGGTAAACAAGAACCGACACGTAGTAGATTCCAAGGACTGGAAGTCCCGGGGATGGATCCCGGTTGAACAACAATACCCACACTTAATAGCGGTAGGATGAGCACTCCAATCACACGGAGACTGCCACTTACAACAGCATGGGGCGACGTGCTTAGCAGTCGCGAAACCTAGCTAGTCAACCAACAGCAAGGAAGAAGCACTAACCGTGCAACGGAATGAAAAAAGGGAGCAGTAACGGAACCCGAGACACAAGTCTACGGGATAGTAATACTTGAATAATACCACCAACGGTATGCTAGCTGACTAAGGACATAGTCGGAAGCGGTTAACTCCAAAACTACGACGCCATTAAGGTAACAATACCTGGCCAATATAGCTCAGACAACTACAAGAACAACCATGAGATATAATCCAATTGGACTACAAGAGTAGTGCCTAAACAAGGAAGGCTCAGTAACCACCACAGATGTGTGGGAACGAGCCACAAGGAACGTACTAAACCAAATACGAGTGGAAACCATGCCGTGACCGGTATAGGTTTACCCAAAAAACACCAGTACCACGCACTTGCCACGACAAGTGCAGTAAGGACAGGAACATGTAAAGGAACACTGATACACCACCAACACATAGTAATGTACTGAGACCGCATAGAAGAAGCAATTACTGGATCACAAATCCTGACACTGGAAGAATGGAACCTTGGAAAGGCCTAACGGCCCGACCACTGATTTAGAACATACCAGTCAGCGAGAAGCTAGACTTGGTCAAGACCTCAAAGATGGCTATGCCATGAGGGACTTCTTTTAACGCCGAACCATAATTTTAAAACCCAAATTTTTCTTTCAAAACCACAACCTTTCTTTAAAACCTTGGATTTTTAAACCAAACCAACAGCATTACGGTGAGTATCATGGAATGATACAAGAGGAGTTGACAATAGAATACTTCACCTAGGCGTGTGACGAACACTACGAGTGTACCCAATCACGGGATATGGGACAACCGCACTCCGAAGGAGCTGGGCCTGACATATAGTTGGGTAAGTGGAAACGTATCAACAAGGTACCCCACGTATGTATACATGTAGTGTGCGGCACACGGGAAGTGGGAAGTAGTATACCTCCGTTCTACGGACCATCAGTAAGTTCAAACCAGAACAACTGGACACTTCAGACGACAAGGAGAAGGAACTCCACTAAGTAATAGGTTATAAAGGAACTCGAGAGAACCATCTGAAGATAGGAATGAGGATTAAGAAGAGCAAAGGAGCGTAGACTAATAAGTATAGACATTGGATATGTCTCAAAGTCTTCAAGCAAATACATGACAGCTGGAAGGTATATCCAGCCTAAACACTGTAAGGCAAAAGCCTAAACGTTAACACCATAATGATCAAATACGGGATGGAGTTCCCAAGAGCAATCACAAGATTACCATGAGGTATAATCCATCAATGGAGAGAATCTTAACCTAGTCTAAACACTAGGAGAAGGTATAAACGGTCTACCCAAGAACGGGAGACGTTATAACCCAAGAAGTTATAGCTCAAATACAATACCACAAGACAGTACAGTGGACAACATATCATAAACATTGGCCGGAGGTAACGGCATAATTTAACAACACCCAGGAGCATCCTGGAGGGTGACTGGATTAACAACAGTCAACAAGCGTCAAGATAAGAATACAGGAGCTGGAGCGAACACTCGGTTAAGACACCGAAGGGATTCACTTGACAGAAAATACCCTAGACTACAAAAGGCAACTGACCAACACCAGGTTGCCTAAGAGTCTCCTATGAACGGAAGCGTGATGCCATGACTTACCATGGAGCCCGATAAGATCTCCAACCCTATGACGGTATACATGGAGTGGAAACACGTATAAGCAGCTTGCAAAGAGCATAGCTTGCAGCAATGCGGCTCAGAAGCGTAAAACCAAATACGTTATATGAACTTAACGGTTGCAAAAACCTGCACCAGTTGTTAGTAAGACTTGCAAGAGGTATTGCCTCATACTACAAGAAATCAACAATGGACATCAATTCAAACCCAACTTTATGAGTGGATTGGACTGATGGCTATCTCAATGTCACTGTCACTAGAGCATCACCCTAGTATACAGTAGACAAACTCTTAATTTTCCTTCACGCCTTCTGTAGCAATGGTAGCACAGGGGCATGAGAATCATGATGATGCCAACATGGCTAGTCCACACTTGGACACTACGAGAAACCCAAGGGAAGGTATCCCTCGTTAGCCAAAGACCACAACGTGGTGAAGATGTGAACCCTTGGAAAGGCTTCCATCTATTATAATAGTAAAGCCTACGCTTATAAATACTACAGAGGCGATGGAATAAGAAATGAGATTTCCAAACCATCACGACTTAAAGAGCAAGCATACTCCGTATGCACCCAAGCATGTGGTGAACCGTTGTATAAACACCAACATGATAAACCTTGTCATGAGACCTATGAGTGGAGGCAACCCCTCAACAAGAACCTTCACTTGTTAGTGATAGAATACCCTCCAATTGGAGAACGGGACCAGAAAACCCTCGAAGTTCTTGGGATGTCCCCAGTGATGTACATACGAGTAGAACTACACGCTAGAGCCTATAACAATGCTCAGCCACTATGAAGACAATAATTGTCAAAAACAATCAATGTGTGTGCACACTACACACCATGAAGACCAACGCTCAAGAGAGCTTGTAACCCATAAACAACTTCATCTTGGGTCAACCAAGTTATTTGGCAGACTATATCATGAATGAGGAAGTAATGTGAGGTAAGCTAACCTGCACATGAAACCTAAATTGAAATAAAACATCCCCACAAGGGAAGATAATAGTATTGCGGTATACTACGACAACCGTCATACATATGAAACTAGGAACCTCCTAGTGTATACACCGTAAGGAAATGGTGCCAATGATAATGGCAATAAGTAAAGAGGAATTACCACAGTAACAGAAACAGTAAAAACAATGTTGTACAATGAGTAAGAATACGGCGCGCAACAGGCGACCGCTATGAGGAAATAACAGATAATAACACGGAGTATAAGCATGGGATGACAGGCAGAGATATTCCTTCATATCACATAAGTGACTTACTGTCAAGCATTTACGCCTCTGCACTCTGTATGACTGAGTGTTTTGGTATTGCACTTGTGCAGCTAATGATCTAATGGGATGGCTGAGGATATGAAGAATGTAAACAGTAGTAACCCTTCTTCTCACCAACAAACATGGCATAAGCCAGCTAAGAAAGCTTAGCAACAGACCGTGCGGCCTAAGGCCAAAGGAGCACGAAGAGTGTGAAACACACTAACAATCACGAGATGTGAATCCGTTGGAATAAAGGTGAAAGGAGAGACATAACAAAGTCACAAGGACCGACGCATAGAAATGCAAGGTCATACAAGTAAAAGACACTTGTACTGAACCGAAGAACTGGTATAATTCAGAAGCTATTGACAACAGAGGAAGCACTACAACTAAGTAGTGACTTAACCTCGCCTGACAATAAGTCGGAGGAACTTAATGAATAATCGTGGAAGCATAAAGAGCATGTGCAATAGGTTACTAGAGAGCCGGTTATAAATCTTAAACCCATCGAGTTCAAACACGGTAAAAGAATACCGCATTTGTTTAGTAAACCTTATTCCCATAAATCGACGGATAAGAAGGTGATGTATAACACATTAAGGATAACAAGAAGGGTGAATAACCCGAGTTATCAGGGTCGCGCAGCAGAAGCTAGTGGGCCCTAGCTAGGAGATAATGTACCTAGTAAGTATAGCAGAATGGCTATTAATGCCTTGAAGCCTAATAGGCTAGAACTGAATTAATGATGAGTTAAATAAACTCATATAGAAATCCTTGGTGCAAAGACTAAACCATTGGTATGGTTAAGACCCCTTTGACCAGAGCATATTGTATAGTATACCGTAGTGAAGCTAAAGGTTCAGGTTGCCCAAATTGATTAAACCAATGCTTAATAATAATAACATATGGTAGATTACGTGGGCGTAATCCCTTTAAGGGGGGTAGAGAGCGAAAACCGCTTAAGTAAGTTTGTGAATAAAACACATAAACCGTAATGTGCATAGCACAAATGAGAACCAAATGAGATTGATACTATGTTAAATAAACATAAGTACTCATTCATATTGTAATTATGGTAACTAGGCATTAGACATGCAAATACCATAGGAGGAATATACCCATCTTGTAACACCAATGTAAGAGTATTAGTAAAAGAAAAGTAATGAGTAGTGGACGGAGCTCCACAAGTATTGTAGCCTTTGAAGAAGTAGTACGAAACGATGGAGAGTAGTAGTAGAGGAATGTAGCCCATGAGTAGTGTATTTGTATGTAAGTTGTGGGAAGTAAATTGTGGATGACTAAATTTATAAGTATGGTAATCCCTAGTTAGAATAATTGAAACGATGGAGAGTAATGAATGGAAGTAGTGAAGGTTGATGAAATGAGCATTTAGGTATCGAACCACGGAGTAAAGCATTTGGGAAGTAGAGTGAGGATGAATGATGGACTGATTCCATCCTTTGGAGATGTATGAATTCGTATCACAACTAGAAATGGTAAAGAGATAGAACATGAAAACAATTAAATTATTTGTTGTTTGAAACTGATGTGGGAAGTCGAACTTGTTCCTGATCAGATCAAGGGAAAACCGAACACAAATTGGAGTGGAAAGATAGTTCAACACTGGTGCTGATCACATCAGGGTCGAACGATTCTTGAAGCTCCCTCAAGTGGTCACAAGAATCACGCATAGGATAGATGTAATGAATATAAACTGGAATTTGGAGTTGTATGTTTTAGAAGGATTCCTAAGTAGCCGCTGGGAAGGATTTTTTAGCCTGGAGATGAAGGATTTGTTAGGAACTTATACCGGAGAAGATAGTAGTGTAGCATGTAGTGGTATTCCAAGGGCAACAGGACATAAAGGAGTCCTGTGTCTAGTTGACCTGAGCGCCTGCGGGATTGTATGTGTATTGCATTGCTTTGGGAATAGCTTTGCATTGTATGTATGTATAAAGTGGTAATGAGGAACCGGATGGTTGATAGTAATATGGATTGGAGTGATTATTGTGCATTGGTATGATATGGAAAGGAGAAACCGTGAGTAATGGACTTGAGAATCAGTAAGGAGGAAGAATGTACGACCGTTGGCATAGACGAGTATGAATTAGCAAGTATCGTAACCCCATAACCTTGAGCAACTTTGAGGACAAAGTCTTAAGGGGGTAGATTGAAATGCCCCAAACTAAAATAGTGATTAAGATTATTTTATCCTTAATTAAGAGCCTAGTAATGCTTAAGCAGTATTGGTGAGGAAAAATAAATCCAACAGAAATAAAGAAACGCTTAAAAAGCGAAAAACGCTAAATAAGCGTTAAATAACCATAGGGGCTATGAGACCCAGAATAACATATTATATGGATTCCAAAGGTTCATAAGACCTAAATAATATATGGGAACAACTCCCGGAGGAAAACGGATCCAATAATGAATTAAAACGCTAATAGAGCTTTAGAGCACGTTTTTCGAGAAAACCCGAGAACGACTTTGAGTGGTCAAACGGACCCGTAAAAATTATAAATCATTAAATAAATATTATTAAGCATTTATGGAAGTGTTATACCAAAATTTCAACCCCCCCGGAGTAGTCTCCAAAGGCATACGTGTTACCAAAGGGCAAAATGGTCAAAATGCCCAATGCAGTATTTTCCAGGGACATTCTAGGGATTTTCTATTTTTATATGACTTGTTCATCTTCTCCAAACACTTCCAATATCATAGTCATTATGAAAGGTATTTCATGATTTTCTGAAATATTTATTCTGGAATTTAGCTTTTAATTCATATTATCAGCTAGTTGCTTTGATAATTAACACATGAAATAGCCTCAAAATAGAAATTAAAGGTTTCCAAAATTAAAATAAAATTGTCACATGTTTTATCATGACTACATAACAGTCAAAACTGAAATTATTTTATTTGGAACCTTAACCCAAAATTTAAAAGCAAATTCAAATCATTTTTTGCAATTTTCTCTCTCCTATGGAAATACCGAAATCAAAACAAAAACGTCATGACTTTTAACACAGATAGAGGATGATTATTAGAGACTAATGCCGTTGGAATTTCGTTATTTCGACTTTCCAATAATAAGTTATGAATTATGAGATTCCAGATTGTGAGATTTTTATCTAATCGTTATTTATCAAATAACCCGATTCCAACTCTCAAAATTCTTAAAAATCATCCTTTATCTTCAGTTAAAATTTCATAATTTTTATCGGCCTGCAACATATTTTAAAAATCAGATTCCCTTAGAGCACAAAATCAGGTTTTGATAAAAATCTTGTTCTATCAACATGGCCTTGCTCTTCTATAAAAGGACCTTCCAAAACGAACTAGGCAGAGAAGAACACCTCCAAAGTCAGAGAACACAGCCACAAACCTTCTTCCCACGTTTTTACACTTCCAAGCCTCAAATCAATACCGAAACACTGCAGAAATCACCCCAAATCACCAAAAACTCATCCTTTCTTCTCCTATTGAACTTCCAAGCACCAAACATCACCAAACAGAAGCAAACCGTCCTTAATCATACAAGGAAGAAGAATCAGAAACTCGGGTCAAAGCTGAACCGGATCGGCTACCAACGACGCGTTTTAAGTTTCCCGACGTGAAGGACAAACCCAATCCCGAAGCCAAAACAGGTTAGAATTCGAATTCTTTAACTCCACTGATCACAATACGCTTCTGGTTGAAAATCCTATTCGAACTGACTTTCTTTGCTTCTGAATTAAGGTTTGTTTGCGTTTCTGTCCACTAACTTGTTCAATAAGTTTCGTCCTTAATTCGTAGTCAAATTGAAAACTTTTGATCACTAACATGTTTAGAATCTTTCAGGCTACGTACCCATAAATTTTGAGCCAAAAAACCACCGGGAACAGCCTTAACGCCGCCGTCCGAGGTCGGTCCGCACCCACGGACGCTATGTCCGGGGTCCCGGACGCTCTGTCCGAAAGCCGACGCCCCCGGACGGTGGCGGGATTTTTTTATTTTCAAAAGTTAGGGTTTTATAAAATATGTCCGGGCCCACGGACGTCCTGTCCGTGGCCCGGACTTTTTCAAAATCTCGTTTCTTGTTTAAATTTGACTTTTTTTGTGTAATTAGGTTAACTGGGGTCCGTGGGTTCGGACATTAGGTCCTTGCCACGGACGGAATAAAAATTTGACCTACTATTCTGCCTCCGAAACCCTAGTTTAGGTGGTAACTTTCAATTTCACTTTAATTTTCTGTCACAAAAACGTTAAAAATAAAAACGAAGCGCACACCTAGGTTAAAAACACTTTGTAGAAAGCCGTAAACGAACCAGTAGAGGAAAACGACCTAGGAGGGTAATGAAAGTATTTGAACCCTAAATAAGTCGAATATCAAGCCCCCGAACCCGAACTCTCCTTTCCTCCTAATTTAATCCAGGTCAAAATTAGGTGGCGACTCATAATAGGTTCCAGTGGCTAGCTTAGGTTTTAATAATTATTGTTATATGAAATAGTTATTAATCTTAGGTTATAAGTGGACCTAAAACCCGTTTAGATCATAATCAACTTTAATCAACATAGGATAGGGTTTAAAATCGAGGCTCACGACTGGCGACTCGCTGGGGACAAAATTCTTAATTTTAACTTGTTTAATTTTAAGAAAGAGGGCTTAACACTCGAAATGTTTATTTATGGCTTTATACTTTGTTTGTTTACTTTTGTGCGCACTTTAATTTTCTACACCTTCGCATCATATGAGAGCGAGGGTCCACACAAACCAATTTCATTTCCCCGGGACCCGTTTGAGGGTCCCCTGTCAGGGACCACACCTTTTTAGGTGATGTGAATAAGCGGGGAAAAAGAGGAGATGTCGTCTACCACATACCCTTAATACCTGGGCCTTAGCCCCAGCGTTTTCCCCGGCAGTGCCCTTACCTAGCCCATTGTTTGGTCAGTCAAAGACCCGACCGTAGACGCACACCTTCAGGTGATGTGAAAAGAGTGTGGAAGCCCAAAGAGAGTAGCGTGCAAGCCCTATTCCTTTGTGGTGACCTGGGCCCGCACCCCAAGCACCTCTCCGGATCGATCCATACCCGTTTTGATTTAAACGTCTAGTGAGGACATATTGAATTTGTGTGGGCCTTGTTTGCTTGTATGATCGGCCCACTACCCAGCCTAGAGATTGATAGGAACTTCTCTCTACATCAACCTAGCCCAACACGAATTGGAAGCTCTATTTGTTTGCGGCCTAGAGGCCCTGTTTTGGTTTACATGTGAGTCGTTCGGGCTTCGGCCCAAAAGCCTAGACTTAGGTGATTTCTCTTCTCTTCTGGCCCATTTTGAATTATCCAATTAGTTCTAGGCCCATAAAAAGGAAATCCACCTGAGCTTGAAATAACTCACAAGTCCTGAAAATAAATCTTTTTCGGCTTAGCAACCATCTTCTCTGGCCCGAAGAAGTTAGGCCTATTTGTGATTTAGGGACCATTCCAGCTCATGTGCTTTACTTCAGGCCCAACACATTCCGGCCCAAGGGCTCATTCTAGTCTAGGTAGACTTCTTATCATGACCCTAACCCAAAACCTTAGATCTAGGTGTCATCTGTTAGCCCAACCAAAATTACTCGGCCCAAATTCCAGTTCACAATAGGGCAATCATTCTGGCCCAAGTACCACACTCATAACTCATTCCATTTGAGCCCATAGACCAATTCATAGTTTTTGTCCATGAGCTTCGCTCTCAATCCAGAATTTCGGCCCATAAAACATTTGAATCCAAGATAGGTTACATAACTCATTCATTCCAGTTTCTAGCGTCAAGGCCCGACAGGAACATCAACGAATCTCAGACTTCAAGGCTTTCCCTCTCGGCCCAGTGGCCCTTCACGGTTCATGTGGCCTTCTTCAGCCCGTTTGCTTCACTTCTAGATTAAGGGTATTCAGGCCCGCAAATCTGTTCTATCCTAGGAGTCACTCTAGCTCATGCACTTCACTCGCAGCTTGGAAAAGATTCAGACCCGGGTTCCTCCTACATGACCCATAGGCATTCCTAGTTCAAACATTTTATGAGGCCTATTCGAAGTTCAGAAGGAAGACAATCACGGTCATCTCAATGGCGTCCCGACGGTCCAGAGCTCGAGTCTTCATTATGTTGGCATCAGACAGCCCAACATCACTATTTTAGAAGTTTTCTCGATTTGGTAGTTTTCTTTCCCTAGTCGTTCTTCCAACTTTTATGGTAGCTAGCTTCCTTTATCATTTTAGGTAGTTTTCTTAAGATTACAATTTTTGATGTTGTCTTTCCATTCATGAATTAGAGCATAGTTCCATTTTCATTATTTTTTGTGCATTTATTCACAAAACCAGAACACCAAAAAATAAATAAGTCATCACGTCATTTCACCCACATCCACTACCTTCATCACATACATCCCATGTGCTCCCACACTCCCCTCTCCACATGAAACTCATTCTTGTGCAAGGAATATCTCACCACCTTGTTGGCTTCCACCACTCGTCACCTCTCAATGGAAAATTTCACCGTACACTGAAAGCATCCCACTGCCATGTTTTACTTTCATCACTACATCACTCCACCAAAACAACAAGACTTCATCGCCATGTACCACCACACATATAGCCACCTCCAACAAATAATCTGGGTACCCAAAGGGCTCGTCAAAAACCCCACAACAATACTGGGGGCAATCTGAGTTAAGGGACGTTAATGTTTATTTATTTTGTTTAAATGTGCAAACAAGTCTCTGAGTGTACATTTCACGAGAGTGCCTTGAGCGGTAAAACCCAGAGTGAAAGCGCGTGTCATTTTTACACGACTCCAGAGAGGTCACATTCAAAGGTAAGGCAAACGGCATGACTCCGATCGAAGGAGATATTTTGTAAATTTACGCTTAAACCTATGAAAAGTAACAAAGAACGGATAACACACTATTAGGGATGACGAAGCACCTAGGCACAGCACCACACAACAACCAAAGCTTATGAACCCTGACATTACACCCTAGGCACCCCCACTGAGCTTTTCATATATAACCTCTTTTACAACACTACAAGCTCCACAAACAAGCCCGCCAATGATGAATAACCGACCCGGTGACCAAGGAGGCAAGGAGCCCGACTTCTGAACAACAACTTCACAAGTCCGAAGAGCAAAACTGCTACCAGCATGAAGAAACGATCCGCAAATGGTCCCAAAGTGACACAGGATCCAAACGAGCTAACATCAAAACAGCTCTCAAAGTTCAAAACCGGGAAACACAAGAACCCCGAAGGAAAGGAGATTCAAGGAAGGCAAACCTGAAAAGCCTCAAAGAAACCCAGAATCGGAAAAAAGAAAGAAGATGCAAGGAACAATCAAAAGTTCCAAGTCCCAGTTCATAAGCGAAGTCATCACGAAGTAGCCAAATGACTTCAAGGCAAAGAAGATAAGTCCGAGAGACGGTGCAAGTTGCAGCTTTGGTCATCCTTAAAGCTCCACATATCCTAAACATTCCTCCACTATCCTGTTGTCATTCATCACACCCCACGGCCACGTTATAAGCTCAAAAGACTTCCGACTTAATAGTTGTGTATCCAATCGAGTGAAAGTAACAGGTTGAACGCGTAAATCTAACAAATGTCAAATTCAATGATTGAGAAGTTGTGCTCGTAAGTGAGAAACGAGTGCAAACACCAAACACGTCGAGTGTAGGAAGCACCACATCAAAACATAAGCCTTGACCCTGTGAGGACGAGACTTGTTCGCACAGAAAATAACGGGGACAATCGATCGTTCCGATCAATCGCCATGAACTCTAACTAAGGTTGCCTTAAGAAAGAATACTGGGGCAATTGCTGGTCCCAACAATTGCAACAACGACACCAATAGAGCCCAAAACCCGAAACCCAAAGGATCAAACCCTCCTCATCCACATAGGCCCATCCTAAGCCCTACCTCCACATCAAATTTCTCAGGCCCGTCTTGAGCCCTACCATCTCCAGTTTGACATAAGCCTTAATCCATCCACATTCATTTAGGCCCGTCATGCACTTGACTTGCTTTCACTTAGATCCCATCTTTAGGCTCGTCATAAGACCTAGATCCCATCGTTAGGCTCGTCATAAGACCTAGATCCCATCGTAGGCTCGTCATAAGACCTAGATCCCAACCTTTAGGCTCGTCATAAGACCTAGATCCCAACCTTTAGGCTCGTCATAAGACCTAGATCCATCCTTAGGCTCGTCATAAGACCTAGATCCATCCTTAGGCTCGTCATAAGACCTAAACCGTCCTTTAGGCTCATCATAAGACCTAGTTGCATTCCCTTAGGCTCGTAGTAAGACCTAGCATTACTTTTTAGCCTACCCACTCTCATCAAACACATGGCATTCATCTCATTCATATAGGCTCGTCATAAGACCTAGTTGCATTATCTAGGCGCGTCACAAGACCTGGCGACAGAAAGTTGGCGAGGTGATGGCAATAAATCCTCCTTTTGTGATGTCAACTTATTTTTGGGATCAACAACTGGTGGGCAAAGGCATAAGTCCCCCAAGGTTTTTACCAGGAGTTATCCCTGCACACCGGCTTGGGGGGCGATGGCAATAAGTCCACATTGGGTCCAGCCAGGAGCATTGGCACGGGTTTCGTCCCCAGAAGCAATCCGAGCATCATCAACATCAGCATCATCAACATCAGCATCATCAACATCAGCATCATCAACATCATCAGCATCATAAGCATCGCTAGCATATCAGCATTCCTGCATCTACACATTATTTCATTTTCATTCATCATTTTAGGTAGTCATTGCCTTAGAATAGCTTGACATCATTTCATTTATCATAGGTAGTCAACGCCTTAGAATAGCTTGACATCTTTTCATTCAGTTTAGGTAGTCGACGCCTTAGAATAGCTCGACATTACTTCATCTTCGCTTATAGGTAGTCAACGCCTTAGAACCGCTTGACATTATATCATTTTCATCACTTTAGGTAGTCAGCGCCTTAGAATAGCTTGACATCATTTTCTCCTTTATGTAGTCAGCTCCTTAGAATAGCTCTACAGCATATCGACATTTCAGGTAGTTGGTGCCTTCGAATAGTTCAACAACATCTCCTTCCTCCTTTAGGTAGTCAGCGCCTTCGAATAGCTCGACACAACCCACTAGGTTTCAAACGGCATATAGGGTCTTTTAAGATCCACAATTTTGGGGTACCACTCAGGCATCAACTAGTCTTTTCATCTTCATTACAAAGCCTAGTTGACGGGGGGCAATCTGTTATACCCAAAATTTCAACCCCCCCGGAGTAGTCTCAAAGGCATACGTGTTACAAAGGGCAAAATGGTCAAAATGCACCAATGTAGGATTTTCCAGGGACATTCTAGGGATTTTCTATTTTTATATGACTTGTTCATCATCTCCAAACTTCCAAATATCATAGTCATTATGAAAGGTATTTCATGATTTTCTGATAATATTTATTCTGGAAATTTAGCTTTTAATTCATATTATAAGCTAGTTTCTTTGATAATTAACACATGAAATAGCCTCAAAATAGAAATTAAAGGTTTCCAAAATTAAAATAAAATTGTCACATGGTTATCATGACTACATACAGTCATAAACCTGAAATTATTTTATTTGGAACCTTAACCCAAAATTTAAAAGAGAAATTCAATCATTTTTACAATTTTCTCTCTCCTATGGAAAATACCGAAATCAAAACAAAACGTCATGAAATTTTAACACAAGATAGAGGATGATTATTAGAGACTAATGCCGTTGGAATTTCGTTATTTTGACTTTCCAATAATAAGTTATGAATTATGGAGATTCCAGATTGTGAGATTTTTATCTAATCGGTTATTTATCAAAATAACCCGATTCCAACTCTAAAAATTATTAAAAATCATCCTTTATCTTCAGTTAAAATTTGATAATTTTTATCGGCCTGCAACATATTTAAAAAATCAGATTCCCTTAGAGCACAAAATCAGGGTTTTAGATAAAAATCTTGTTCTATCAACATGGCCTTGCTCTTTCTATAAAAGGACCTTCCAAAACGACCTAGGGCAGAGAAGAACACCTCCAAAGTCAGAGAACACATCCACAAACCTTCTTCCCACGTTTTTACACTTCCAGCCTCAAATCAATACCGAAACACTGTAGAAATCACCCCAAAATCACCAAAAACTCATCCTTTCTTCTCCTATTGAACTTCCAAGCACCAAAACATCACCAAAACAGAAGCAAACCGTCCTTAATCATACAAGGAAGAAGAAATCAGAAACTCGGGTCAAAGCTGAACCGGATCGGCTACCAACCAACGCGTTTGAAGTTTCCCGACGTGAAGGAACAACCAAATCCCGAAGCCAAAACAGGTTAGAATTCGAATTCTTTAACTCCACTGATCACAATACGCTTCTGGTTGAAATTCCTATTCGAACTGACTTTTCTTTGCTTCTGAATTAAGGTTTGTTTGCGTTTCTGTCCACTAACTTGTTCAATAAGTTTCGTCCTTAATTCGTAGTCAAATTGAAAACTTTTGATCACTAACATGTTTAGAATCTTTCAGGCTACGTACCCTAAATTTTGAGCCAAAAACACCACCGGGAACAGCCTTAACGCCAGCGTCCGAGGTCGGTCCGCACCCACGGACGCTATGTCCGGGGTCCGGACGCTCTGTCCGAAAGCCGGACGCCCCCGGACGGTGGCGGGATATTTTTATTTTCAAAAGTTAGGGTTTTATAAAATATGTCCGGGCCACGGACGTCCTGTCCGTGGCCCGGACTTTTTCAAAATCTCGTTTCTGTTTAAATTTGACTTTTTTGTGTAATTAGGTTAACTGGGGTCCGTGGGTTCGGACATTAGGTCCGTGGCCACAGACGGAATAAAAATTTGACCTAATTCTGCCTCCGAAACCCTAGTTTAGGTAACTTTCAATTTCACTTTAATTTTCTGTCAAAAAACGTTAAAAAATAAAAAAAAACAGAAGCGCACACCTAGGTTAAAAACAACTTTGTAGAAAGCCGTAAACGAACCAAGTAGAGGAAAAACGACCTAGGAAGGGTAATGAAAGTAATTTGAACCCTAAATAAGTCGAATATCAAGCCCCCGAACCCGAACTCTCCTTTCCTAATTTAATCCAGGTCAAAATTAGGTGGCGACTCATAATAGGTTCCAGTGAGCTAGCTTAGGTTTTAATAATTATTGTTATATGACATAGTTATTAATCTTAGGTTATAAGTGGACCTAAAACCCGTTTAGATCATAATCAACTTTAATCAACATAGGATAGGGTTTAAAATCGAGGCTCACACGAAGCTTAATAACCAATAAAAATAAAGAAACGAGAAAATTCCGGGAACGGGGCCCGGTTAGTGAATAGTACCTAAACCGGGTAAAATAACGAGCGTTTTCTGTAAAAGACGAAAAATGCTCCAACTAGTGTAACTGTAGGGGGGCCAGTTTTTAATGGGTTAAATAACCCCTCACACACACATGTAACTAGTTAACAAATAAGTAAATCATAAAGCAAAAGTAAAAGTACAAAGGTAAATAACACTCTCTCACCTCTCATTCTCTCATTTCCCTCATCTCTCTCCTACCCTCTTCTCCCCCATCGATTTTTCTCTCCCTCTCTCTTCTGGCTGCTGTGATTTTGGAGCTCCACAAGAACTCTAATGGCTTCCCTTCTTCATCCTCATGCTCTACCTCCATTTGAGCTCCAACCACAAAATAATTACATATTTGTAATCCCCTCATCACCCTCTATACTTCTCTCTTTTCAAAATCCAAAAATGAGGAAGTTCATCTCCATTGGTTTTCCCCATTCAAAGAGAAAATGGCACCAATGTAAAGCTTGGAGTCTCCTCTCTCCATTAAGGTAAAAATCTCCATGAAAGAACTCATATTTCTCCATCCTTGCTCATAACCGATTTTTACCTCCCTCCTTGTCACTCCATTTTCTCTCTCTACTTTGAGCATAATATCACCTTGCAATGGTGGTGGATTCACCTTCTTGAACCAAGGGCTAAAATCCCTCCTAAGACATTCCAAAGGTAAACCCTAGAAATCTTGTTCTAAACATTTTTATGAACTAGCATCAATTAGGGGTTAGTATATTATTACACGTATTTTATGTGCTTTGGGTGATGAAATGGAGTTTGGAAACTCCATTCCCAATGTGGCCGATTTGGGCAAGAAAGAAAGAGGATGAGAATTGGAAAGGGAATGAAGGAATTATAAGCTCAAGGTAAGAGCTCCTTACTAATGTTATTTTATGCATTAGATTAGTGAGAATGGGCAAACTAACTAAAGAACCCAAAATCTGTATTGGTATTGTAGTATTGAAAGTTGAGTATTTGTGAGGAGGATTGAGTATTTGAGAATTAGTATGTGAATTGTAGGCCTTGGAGCCAATAATTGTGTATGAGTATTAGTATTGGTATTTGAAGAAGTATTGGTGAATGTATATGGTATTGATTGCTGGTAGGACCCTTGTATGGGTGTGGCTAGTTGAGGAATGAATTTGGTGAGAGTTGGTATGTGTGGCCATGTAAGAAAAGTAGATGAACTATGGCAAAATTTTTAGGAATATGTACATGTATGGATGACTTGGTGAATGGGAAAACCAAGGTGTGTATTGGAGTTAGTAGGTATGTTAGTAGTGGTGAGAGGTAGTAGTAGTATGAGAAATAAGGAGTGCAAAATTGTAGCAAAGTGTAGTAACATGCATTGGAGAAGTTAGGAAAGATTAGTGTGCAAGAATTGGTGAAATGGAGTTTGACTTGGGTTAATAATGTAATGGCTTGGAAAAGTATTTGGAATGCTAGGAATGACAAGGATTGAGGAAGTATTGGATGAGAGAATTGAATTGTAAAATCTGTAGCATAAGTGTAACAAAAACTGTTACATGTGTTGGTGGAGAAGTGAGGAAAATGTGTAAGATGATTAATGGATTTAGCAATGGATTTGGTGGATGAATTAAGGTGATTTAGAGGGCTTAAATAGTACTAAAACATGTTAGGATGTATGTAGGAAGATTAGGGAAGCAATGGGTGAAATTGGGAAGGAAAAACAAGGCCTGTAGCACAATCTGCTACCGTCCGACCCAGAGCCTGGATCGGACAGTGGGTCGGACAGGGCTTAAGCAACGAAATAAATCTTTCTGGAATGGTCCGACCCAGGGCCGTGAGTCGGACGTGGGTCGGACAGGCCAAAATTCCGTTCCGTCGCGAACTTTCTGACTCCGTCCGACCCAGAGGGTGAGTCGGACGTGGGTCGGACAGAGCATAGACAACAGAACCAAAACTACTGGAATGGTCCGACCCGGGCTTGGGTCGGACGACCCATAACTTACAAAAAAAAACTCTAGGATTATAAACTGTATATATATATCTAATATATATATATATATATATATGTGTGTGTGTGTGTATACCCACCTATACATATGTATATATATGTAAGTAAACATGGATGAAGTAATGAAAGTAAGTGAATGAAATATAAGTGTAAAGAAGGTTAACGACTTAGTCAGTATGAGTTAGGAAAACGTAAGAGTAATCAAATTAAGTTATGATAGTTAGATTAATCATTCAATTGTATGTATATCATAGGAATTTGATTTGTGAACACCGGAGGAACGTGGGATACAGTACGACGGTGAACGGATGATTTCTTCATGCCCTGTATCCTAATCTGGTTACCCCGATTTTGTGTGCTTATTTGATCACCTAAATAAGATAAATGCATGAATCGGACTATATTGCACTTATCTGTGCTTGACTTATGTTGTCTCTGATAATTATTGTCTTGAACACTAGTTTGTATAATTCATGAACCAATGAAGATGGATGAATTGTATTCGAATCTTTGTACTGTACTTAAGTATCGTGATTGTATTTCGTATAAATGATTATATTGAGCATTGTAATTGTGTATAGTTAATTGTATGAGAAGTAATTGTGTATGTGGCTTGTCTGAATTCTGCTAATTCCTAACTACCTAACTCCTAACTTAAGTGAGTAAACTGGAATGAGTAGAAGTCCGATATAGCTTCGGCCACGCGTGAGGATTGGATGAGGAGACACAAGAGGTTGGATCCGATTCCTGACTCTTAAACTGGTCCGCGGCCCAAATCCCTTAAATGGGTAGCATCCCGGATTGGTGAGTCAAGTAAATCCCGGGGCGAGACGGAGTAGTCCCCGGGCAGGAGGTCCCAAGACTTAACATGAGTAAGAGTAAGTAAGTAAGTAAGTATGTATGAGTATGAGTATGTATGTGTAAGTACTGTGGAATGAGTAAACGAGTAATCTCACCCGATTAACCTGGGTGACCACATGAGCTAACAAGGATGGTGTATTGTGTATGTATTGCGTATGCATTGTGCATGTATTGTGTGATGCGGATCCGGAAAGGTAAGAATGTATCTGATGGCTGTATGGGTTACCATGTATGTATTGAAGAGTGTGTAATGACGGTATGTATGCTCCTTGCGTAATGTATTGTAATAGTATGTATGCCATGTTATGTTTGAATGAAATCAACGAGTATTTGACCAAGTGGTCGGCGTACCCTCACTAGTACGCGGGGTATGCGGTTATCATGTCAGCGAAAGCTGACCCCCTGGGGAACGGTTTTTAGTGTGAGGTACCCGAAGAGGATATGGCCAATGTAACACCCCAACCACCACCGTACACTAACATCAAACTGCAGCGGAAAATCTCAACTCATCACATTACTTAATTCAATGGTGTTACACGCCGTTAACCACCCACGTGGCTAACAAGGCTAATACACATACATTTGTATCGGTCTGATGGACTAGATTCCCGAGCAACTACACAATACAATCCTCATTCCGTTTTCAACATTTATTATATACATACATTCCCACTGTACCGAGTATTTACAAACTAATGCCGATAACAATTTCGGTCTTACTACGCTTACAATGCTTACGCCATTTAAATGGCTACCCGTGTATAAACATCTACCCCGTCCTACTCTCGAACGGCTTCCAGCTCCTTGTACCTGAAATAGAAAAGGAGAGAAAGGGTGGCCCCCAAGGGGCTCAGCACCTTTGCTGGTATGGTAATCCCGCAGCCCACATGCTATCGGGCCACGCACAACTAATGTCGTCTTAGCATGCAGTTGATTATATTTAAATCATGCATACAAGCCATAAACATACAACACATAACATTTCGCCTCCATGGGCTCAAACTATAACCAACACACCCACGCTTAACCAACCATCCAATGATTCCTTAACCCTAGGGTGGCACTCCTCCAAAACGGAGCTACTTCCTTAACGAACGACATGTACCCATTAATCGGGTTATCCTTAAACGCCTCTTGTCACAAACTAGGATTCATTTCCATGATCCACACATTCATATCCTACAACATAACTCATCCCACACATAACAAAAATAACAAAACCTTTCTTGTTTCGACGTACACATGACAACACCGCACTTATTTAAAACATCCAATATATATTACCATAGCATAGCAAGGGAATTTGCATAGCACATAACATTACATAACACCATAAAATCGGTTCTCACAAGGAACCTTCCACCATAGTTAGTATACCATGTGAGCCTAGGGATTTTTGCCAATCCATGTTAAGCTCGTTACCAACCTCGTTACCGTCCGGTTATATAGAACGGTTAACTTATACCCAAGGTGTGTCGGATATAGTAATCCCAAGCACACCGAAATAACATTCGTATGCCCCTGTGGCCCGACGTGAGTCAGTAACTAGCTTTGGATAAGCTAAGGGAAGGTAGAAACCAAATTGGAATACCACCTATACATACACCAAGAGAGCCGAACTGGATATGATATCGACTCCCGTCCATCAACGCGTGGCCGGAACAACCGGACTCCTCACCCCCCATTAGTACATATACACTTATAAATAAGTAGTTAGAGATCCATTATGGAGCCTACCACATCCACACACCATACGGTATCATAACCGAGTTAAGCACACAAGGGAGGTTCACACACTTGCATACAACACAATATCCAACTAACTCACACATAGCCGTGGTTAGCACGTTCCCAAGGTTTGGGCCGTCAACTCCGAATACCGATCACTCATGTGTTCCTAGATTTTGGTTAACTAAGGTTTAACACATATTGAGGTTAAATGGTATCGGAGGCCAAATTCGCCACATAAATGAATTACTATAAACTCATTACATGTTTTATCTTACAAGGTGGCAAACACTCAAGAAAACACATTGGCATACAAGCCGGTGTAATCCGGTAGGACACAGGTTGCAAGAAAACCATACCTGTCACCGGAGTCCACTTTACCACGTCCACTTATGTTCCTCGAGCAATTCTCGAACAACTGTTAACATCACATGTGTTTTTATTAACATCGGGGTTTGCTTGATTATTTAATGTCTAATGCTTAACTTTCCCCGTTAACTTAGTTACATAACTTTACACTTTACTTGTTTTACTTTTACATTTTGATACAACTTTTCACCCACTTAATTGCCATTTAAAACTCACCTAACATGTCCTTAACAACCTTATAACATCATTACCTATCAATCCCCATCATTACATATCATTTCATAACCTTAAACCATTTTTTGTTTTTGCCGACCGGACTGGCCGACCGGACGTCCATGTCCGGTCGATTCCAGAACACATTTCCGCCAAAATTTTCTACTCCGACCGGACTTGTAAGTCCGGTCCTATGTCCGGTCCATTCCAGAAGCTAATCTCGCAGGGTAAACTGGGCCCGACCGAACTTGCAAGTCCGGTCGCAAGTCCGGTCTGCCCCAGATCTTTGTTTTCCTTTTTACATTCCACTCCAAACTTCACCCCATATATCCTAGTATACCCTAACCTCATTTGGGCACTTCAAACACACCTTAAGATATCCCTAAACACTCACAAAACTCTTTTTCTAATTCCTTAAACCTTTACTTATATCTTCACAAAATTTCTAACACTTACAATGTTTTCTCCTAGTTTTACAAGTGGTGTTTCATCCTTAATAACCTTTATACCAAAGTGTTTCCTCACCATCATAACATCATCTCCCAAGCATCTTCTCTTACTAACCAAATCTTCTCTTTCACAACTCCTTAAATTCCTTTCTCAAAAACCTTACCTAACATCATTCTCTCTCTTATTCATCAACATGACCTAAACCTTAAACAACTTCTCCAAGACTTTAATATCTCCTAAAAACACTCATTGGATTTCTAGAACTTCCAAGAGAATGCCTAAATCCTTATAGCACCTTAGAACACCTTAATGCATGTGTTCTTCCTTAGTGAAGCATGGTCCATTCCTAACAATTCCTAGTTCACCCAAGTTCATTAAACACCTAGAACTCCTTATTCATTTTACAAATTTCGCCATGGGTTCTCTTAGCACATCATCATTCCAAAACTCATAGTTTTCACCATTAAACATTCGAGAACACCTAGATCCATCAAAACATTATCACTCACAAAACTTCACCAAATTTACACTACATCACAATATAGTGCATAATTAAACTTGCTTGGCACTTAGGCCCTTAAATAACATGGCTCTAGGCCCTTAAATTGCATATCCTTAAACACTGAATTTCCACGTAAATAATGCCTTTGACCTGCAAAATACACCACCAATACATATGTTCTTTTACTAGTCTCCTTGAGAACACTTTACTAGGTCATTCACCATTTGCTCTTTAGGTAGTTTTAACAAGCATTATAAGCTTATTTCTCCTAAGGCATTAAACCACATTAAGATAGCATGTTTTACCTCTTTTCCTCCAAATTTCTTTCTTGTTTCCTCTTAAAAACAGTGGGGTGTTTAGTTGTTTGCCAACTTCTATACAATGTACAAATAATAGAATGAGTATCAAGCATTATGCTTCATCTCATTATAAGCCCTAGTTACATATATTATCTTAAGGTATTAAAATGATTGTTTTACCTTGGAATGGAAAGAGAGCTTGAATATATATCAAGAGAGGACTCCACCAAGCCCTTGGAAGATTCAAATGAAGCTAAAACAAAGCAAGGTAAATACACCATTAATGGTGATTTTCGGTCAACATAAGAACATGGAGGAAACATGGATTTTCTTTGAGTTTCCTTACCTTGAAGCAAAGGAGAATGTCAAGGCATGAAAAGATGAGCTCAAGCTCTTCCCATGGAGGTTTCTCTTGGCACTGAAATGGAGGTTTTGAAGTTTTGAAAAGACAAGATTGTAGAGCTTGGCTTAACTAAGAGAATGGTGGTCTTGAAATTGAATTTGGACCATGGAGCTAGGAGTTACAAGCATTCAAAGATGGAGTTCTTGTGTGGTACTATAGCAAATCGTAAAAGAGAGAAAGAAGGAGGTAGAAGACGGTGGGAATTGAGGAAATGAGAGAATGAAGATGGAGTCTACTTTTAGAAGATATTTATGTACTAAAGTAACTTTCTTCTTTTACTTTCTTTTCCTTCCTTCCTTTAATTTATTTTACATGGTGGTGACTCACCTTACTAAAAAACCGGCCCCCATCATATACTTAGGGGTAGTTTGGTCTTTGTTGACTCATTTAATTACTTATAACATCATATGTTACAAACTACTTATAAAAGTTACTATTCATCAAATCAAGGCACATAGAAGTGAAATTTTTGATTTCCCATTGATATAGCCACCCAAATGTGATACTATATAGTACACATGTTAATTAAAGAGTAATGATGGACATTTAGCCATTCAAAACTCATTTACAAGACAATTTTTCGAAAACGTGCTTTAAGACTTCTTAAAGCACATTTTGTGTTTTAACTCGTTTTCAAGCTTGGTTTTCTTTGGTAATTGATTTAATATGTTCATTAACATATTTATAAGGTATAGGTATGACCATTAGGTCTTATACACATTTATCCCAAGCTTAGAGCACATTTTAGCCCATATTGACCTTAAGGTATTTATTTGTGTTTTGTTTGGTTTCATTGCCTACCAAAGTTTCCTAAGGACTTAATTAGCCTTATAAAGTCATAATTAAACATTATAAAGTCTTGGTAGGCTCTTTGGGTCCTAGCCAAGTTCACACCAACTTTAGAGCATGTTTTTGCTCAAACCGTGTCTTAGTGTTTATTGTGTTTTTACCATGGTTTAAATGTTTCATTTATGTTTCCAAGGCACTTTTTAGCCTTTAATACCATAGTTTAACATTTACACAACATACCAAGGTTTGGGGTATTTCAGCCAAGGCACGAGAGCGGACTACATTGGAAAGTTAGTAGTAGAATGTAGAGGTGTACTAAGTAGCACACCCGTGTACCTAGGAAGTAAGTAGTTTGTGAGGAATGGGTAGTAGTTAGACTCTTAATGAGTATGTAAGGAATTGAAAGAGGTATTCTATTTGTATAAGGATCTTAGTAAACTCGGTATATTAACATGTACTGAACTTAGGAGTATTGTATTGAATGGGAAGTTGTAATACCTAATTGGTAATTGTAGGGAAGCTTGTATTTGTGTAGCACTCGGATATCCGGTCCATCAGACCGATGCTGTATGTAGAAGTAGTAGCCTTGTTAGTCACGTGGGTGACTAACGGCATTGTATCACCCACTGTATGTAAGTAAGTATCCGCTGCGTGACTCGGAAGCTCGAGGAGATTGGACGGTAATGGTTGTATTAACGGTAGGGGTGTTACATCTCGACTTACGTCCGAACTTGCAAGTTCGGACCAAATGTTCGGACGCGCGTTAATTATTTTCAGAACTTTGAAACTCGACTTGTGTCCGAACTTCGAAGTCCGGACACAAGTTCGGACATCTCCGTTTTCCAGATTTTCAACTCTCGACTTGTGTCCGAACGTCAATGTCCGGACACAAGTTCGGACCAATGGATTTTCACAATGTGTTTTTCTTCGGCTTGTGTCCGAACTTCGGATGCCCGGACACAAGTTCGGACAAACACTATTTTACACTTTTAGGTCTCGTTTGAAGTCCGTTTTTGATTCCGTTTGCGCCGTTAGATTCGTATTTTCATAAGCTATTTTTGAGATAAAATCCAGGGTGTTACACTATATGTTACATTTGACCTTATAATTGTATTCTTTTAAAAATCCCATTCAATACTTGAGTTGGTCAACATGACCCTCTTTGGTCAATTGAGTTGACTTGGTCAATTGTATTAACTTGGTTAGTTTATCCAAGTGTACAAGTTCATATAATTCTTATTATAACACTTGAACTATATAATTCACCCATTATTTAATATCTTATATCTTAACATTAGAACATCACATCTAATGTTTTATAATTGTATTTCCCAATACCCAAGCATATTATATAATCAACTCCACTTCATATATTCTTATGATATATATGAATCATAAAACTCATTTATTAAAATGGTTTTCCTTATAATATTCATCTGTCCCTAATGAATATTAATATCTTACAATTGTTATAACATTACAAACCATAGTCTAAATTTCATTCACACTTTATAACTCTCGCAACAGCCCCATTATTTTCATTAATTACAATCTTACCACATCAAATTATATAATGTTACCATTATATCCATATAATATATATGACATTTCTACTCTTATAATATAATTAACCTATGATTTATACTATCTTTATTTAATGCCGAACAAACCCCATCTGTTCAGCCTAATTTCCTCACCTCCCACACTTTTTCTTTAATTATAAAATGACCCCATTTATTTCCTAAACTTTACAATGTCATCTTAAAATATATTATACAACTTAATAATTTAACTCCAAATAAATCTAAAAAAATTCCCAAACAGACCCTAGTATGTTCCAAACTCCATTTCACCCCAGAATTTCCAAAAATTACATTTTATCCCATTTGTTTTGTAATTTTTACATTTAACTCTTAAACTTAATTAAAGTTGTAATAAATCATTTAACTCATCTAATTTGGTCAAGGCCTCTAATATGGTCAATGTTGACCTCCCAAATACTGCCTTGACCACCAATCTCCAATATTTATGAATTTACCCCAATTTCCCTTGAATTACAATTTAACCCCAAACTTTGTAAAAACTTACAATTTCCATTAAACTCATTTTTAATCCTAACTTTCGGCTATATTACTCTACAACCCTCCAATTTTTGTTTATTTATGGTTTTCCCTCAAACCTTATAATAATGACATAATTTACTTTAAATGTAAATTGAACTTTAAATAACATACTAAAATGGCCTAAGTAATTGGCCTTAACAAACTTTAGTTATAAAATAAAATTACACATAAATGTTCATAAGAATAAATTCTTGGCTTTTTATCGAAGTACCCCATAACTTTTTTAATTGCACTTAACACCCTTTTCTTATTTTTATGACATTATAAGTCATTTTAATCCTAGGTAAATTAACCAAATGTGTTATATAAACACTTTAGTGCATTAATAAGTCAAATAACCTCTTAAACCCTAATAACCCACGACTTTAATTACATAACAACATTAATTAACTTAAAGCTTAAAAACATAACATAACTTATACTTACTTGATTTAAGCCTTCAAAATCAACAACTAAACTTTATAATTCTTGGCCATAATTTTAATAAGGTGACTAGGCTAGTTTTTAGCTCAAAACATAAGTATAAACTTAATTATGAAGTCATTAAAACTTAGTAATTTACTTAACCTCCAAAGATGAATTTTAAGCTTTGATTTCTACTCTTTGATCAAGACCAAAACCATGGTTGAACAAACCAATTTGGCACAAATTTTGAACATGGAAATAAGGGATCAGATTAGGTCTTGAAAGGCTTAATGACATAAGGAACTTAAAGATATGAAAATGAACTTAAAAGAATCATGATTTACCTTGGTTTTACAGGCTATACCTGAAATACCCCGAACTTAAATATGGTGATTAAATAATTATAATATGGTATTTAAAGGCCTATTAGTGCCTAAGGAATTTGGTAAAGAAAATAAATCCAAAAGAAATAAGAAAATGCTTAAAAAGCGAAAAACGCTAAAATAAGCGTTATATAACCATAGGAGGTATGTGACCTGGTTAGAGTATTATGTGGATTCCTAAGGATTATTCATGCCTAATTAATATATGGGAATGATTCCCGAAGAAAACGGATCCAAATAATGTGTTAAAATGCTAATAAAGCTTTAACGCACATTTTTCGAGAAAACCTGAAAACGTGACTTTGAGTGGTCAAATGAACCCGTAAAATTATAGTTCATAAATAACAATAATTAAGCATTAATGGAAGCTTAATAACCAGTAAAATTAAGAAACGAGAAAAATCCGAAAAACGGGCCCGGTTAGTGAATAGTGCTAAAACCGGGTAAATTAACGAGCGTTTTCTGTAAAAAAATGAAAAACGCTCCAGCATGTATTACTGTAGGGGGCCGGTTTTAATAAGTAAATAAGTCTCACACACTCACACTTGACTAGTTAATTAATTCAAGAGTTGAAAAGTCAATAAAGCAAAAAGGTAAAAAGTAACAAATACTACTTTTCCTTCTCTCTCTTCTCTCATTCTCACATTTCTCCTCCTCTCTCTCGTGAGTTCCTTATTTCTTCAGAAGCTCCCCACTTATTATTCCTCCTCCAGCCCCAAACGATTTGAAGCTCCTCACATGGCTTCTCTCTCTTCCTTTGCTTCCCCAAGCTACATAATGCTCCGAATCAAAAAACCGAAAGTAGATTTGTGCTAGTTAGAGCAAGGGCTACACTTCTCTTTTTCAAAATCCAAAAATGATGAAATTCATATCCATGGGTTTTGCCCATTTGAAGAGAAAATGGTATCAACTTAAAGCTTGGAGTTTCCTCTTTCCATTAAGGTAAAACTTTCAAAGAAAAGAACTCATTTCCTTCCTTCTCTATGTGGCCTATTTTTAATTCCCTGTTTTTCTCTCTCTTTTGAGCATCATTCCAACCTCCCAATGGTGGTGGGATCATCTTCTTGAATCAAGGGTTAAAACCCCTCTTAAAAGACTCCAAAGGTAAACCTAGATTTGGTGTTTTAAGCATTTCATTGAAATTGGTATTATTCCAAGGGTTAGGATTTTAATTACACTTATTTGTGTTCCTTGGATGATGGGAATGGAGTTTAGCAACTCCATTGCCCAGTTGACCGAATTTGAGAAAAGGAAGAGCAAGAGGAGAATTGGAAAAGAACTTGGAAAATCTAAGGTAAGAAAATCTCTTTAATGCTAATTCTAATGCATTAGGATTTTGAGATGGGTCAAATTGAATAATGTACCAAAATATGTGAGAGAATGTGATTGATGGCTAGGGTAGAGGAGTTTATGAATTGATGTTTGGATTGAAGGCCTTAGAGCCAAGTGATTTGAGTATGTGTATTGGTATTGTTGTTTGAGGAAGTTTTGGTAAATTATGATTGCTTTGAGTGCTGGTAGGACCCTTGTATGGGTGTGGCTAGTTTAGGATTGATTTTGATGAGAATGGATGAATTTGGATATGTTAGATTTGTAAGCAAACTATGGCAAACTTTTAGTAGAAAATAAGCATTTTTAGATGACTTGGTGAATGGGAGAACCAAGGCATTTATTGGGTGGAGTTGAGTTGATTAGTAACCATGGAATGGTAGTTGGAGGATGAGAATGAAGTGTGTAAAAATATGTAGCAAGGAGTGTTGAAATGCATTGGAAAAACTAGGAAAGAACTAGTGTGCAAGACTTGGGAAATGAGAGTTGGACTTGGGTATAGATAGTGCATTTTCTAGGGATGAATGGAATGGTAAAATGGAGTTAGGACAAAGTGCAAAGTGCAAAGTGCAAAGAGAAGTGTAGAAATGACAAGTGTGCAAAATGTAAAAATGAGAATGGAAATATGTAGAAATTGAGCAAGAAGTTGAGTAAGGATTGGACCAATGATTTAAGGAGTTTTAAGAAGTGTTTAAGGTGTTTAAACATGTAGGAAACATGTGGAAATTTTATGGAATGATTAGGGGTGGATTAAGGGTTGATTTGGGGTTGAAAAATCAACTAAGTAGCAGTTTTTAGCAGGGTCCGGGACCTAATGGGAACCAAGTCCCGGACCGCATCAAAAATAAGGTCGAGAGTTAAAACTGCAGGTGGTCCAGACCAATAGTAAAAACAGGCCGAGAGTAATATTCAGTGTTGGTCCGGACTTTGGGTCCGGACCAAGTCCCGGACCACCCCCAAAATTTGACCGAGAGTGTTTTAAGGGTTCTAAACATGGGGGATTGAATGGTAATGGTTTTAGATGTGTTAAGGCCTTGTTTGGTGACTTTTAAAGGTCCTAAGAAGTGTAAACAAGTGTAGGAATTGAGTGAGAAGTAAGAAACACAAATTGACATGAATAAAACTAAGTATAACGGGACAACAGGGGTAAGTAGGGGAGTAGTAATAACAATTTATGTACCGTATGAACATGGTATTGTAACAATGTTTGAAACATTATCAGAGGATCGTATGTGAACTGAGCAACGTGAGATGCCACGGTAAAAGTAAACCCAAGTGTAAGGTATGATTTTCTCATGCCCCGTATGCTAACCGAGCTACGTTGATTTGTATGCTTGTGTGCCGGCTAATCAAGATAAAAGCATGAAAATGGTTTATTGTAGTTGATTGTATGTATTGCTGTATGAGCTAACCCTTCTTGAATGATTGTGTGGCCTAACTTAATGTGTAGACCGACTCATAGATGAGTCTTGTAATTAGTGACTCGTAGGAAGAGTCATGTTGCGAATTAATGAAACGTGGAAACACACTAAAAAACGAACCAAGAAACGATAACACAAACCTATGAACTCACTAGAATGTGAGAGAGTGTACGGGATTAGTAAACTCCCGATAATGGTTAGAGAACCGAATCAATTCAATCCACCAAACAATAAATAGTGGAAGTATATAAGTAAACCCTACTAGAGGAATTGATGATGGTGCAAGACATGAATCTTGAGAGAAAGGTAAAGTACGGTAAGGGATCACCAAAACCCTTAGAATAATAGTCGACCCACAATGAGAGGACCCGACTAGTATAAACAATGTCCCGAACATGAGAGTAATCGATACGTTGGGGGAACCCTTATATCTGAGATTACTAGACATTGGTAATTCCCTAAGCTTATAGAGGATATCGAGAGAGATACTTCTAGGCTAATCCATGAGATTGTAAAATAACTCCAAGAGAGGAGTATTGGGAATTTGAGTAGTCCGGTAGAAAAAGGACATTTGAGTATTTGAGGAGCTAAGCGTATAGCTCCGCTTGTATTTGTAAGCCCGGTGGCGAGTCTTGTGTATGACTCTGCCCGGAGGCTGTAAGTAATGAGTAATGAGTATGTACAAGTAAGTAATGAGTATTGAGTAATGAGTATGTACGAGTAAAGTAATGAGTATCGAATAAGGAGTAAGTACGAGTAAGGTACTAAGTATGAGTAACGAGTAAGTACGAGTAATGCACTTAAGTAAGTAATGAGTATTGAGTATGAGTAAGTACTAGTAAAGTAATGAGTATTGAGCAAAGCATGAGCAAGGTAATGAGTAAGGTAACGAGTGAAGTATGAGTAAAGCAAACAGTAAGTAAGAAAATGATTGGTGTAAGCTTATGAACTGAACGGGGAGAAAGAGAGCATCCGATTAAACCGGATGAGTGAGTAACTATTATGAACGGTTGACTAACGAATTATCTTCCCTTGTAGGCATGAATCTTGTGTAGTACGTAAGTATTGTTGCTTGTGTGTAATGTCGTAGTACTAGTATGTATGTATGCATGAAAATGAACTCCATGTATTCGACCAAAGTAGTCGGCGTACCCGGTTAGCACGCGGGGTATGCAAATTTCATATGCAGCAATTTGCTGAGCCCCTAGGGGCACCGTTTTATTTTACAGGTACTTCGAAGCTGACCACCGTTTGAGAGTGTAGGACGGGGTTGCTGTATAAGCATGGGTAGTTGAGTAATAGGAACTGTATTTGTATTGTAATGTGAAATTGTAAGTCCAAATTGTATCGGTAGTTTGAGGATTGTAGTAGACTCGGTATGGTACTGAATTGGAGTTTGTATTTGGATTATGCTTGAGTATGGAATGGAAAGCAGTGTATTGTGTAGAGTACTCGGTATATTCAAGTCATCAGACCGATAGTATGTAGTATTGTAACTGGCCTCGTTAGTCACGTGGGTGACTAACGGCATTGTACACCCGTCGTTGTGTATGTAATATCTGCTGCGAAGGTAAGTAATTGTAAGGTAATGACGGATTAACGGTAGGGGTGTTACAAAAGTGGTATCAGAGCGAAGTATCGCTGATGGTTGAAATAAGTTTAGGAAAATACGAGTTTAGGAAAATACCGAGTTAGGAATTAGAAACTTAGGGCTAAGGGTTGAGTGTTAGTGTGAGGTACGCTAGATAGGTACTTCCGTGTGAACCGGAAACCTAGAACAACCATACCCGCCCTCCGCAACCCACGATATTAAGTTAGGAGAAGAACGCCAGAGAGATGGAAAGACCTCTCACACTTGGGTAAAACCCGATCTGGCAGTTTGAAAAAAAAAACCTTATAAGAAAAGGAACCTGTCATACGGTAGATTCTGAGAACCGGAAATCCCGAAGGCGGTTCCAGTTGGAACTACAATAATCGTATTTAATGACCGCAGATCGAAGATCCTAAACACAGGATAATGAAAATTACGGCACCATGGGGCGACGTGCTTCGCAGTCGCGAGAACCATGAGTGGCCAGCAAGAGGAGGAGCACAACCGTGCAATGAAGCGAGGAGATAGAGTAACAAACCCGAGACAAGAGAGTCTGCGGACTGTAATGCTTGATGATACCAACAACGGTATACAAACCGACTAAGGAATTAGTCGAGGTTGGATTAACACCAAACCTACACGCCAAGTGGCCATAACAACCGAACGACATAGTTCGATAACTATGAAAGTATTCATAAAACATACACCTATAGGACTACAACATGGTTCCTAAGGATAAATCAAGTCTCGATAACCACAGTGAAGGTGTGAGACACCCGGATTGACGACAACCATGTCAAGAACACTGAGGAACGACTGAGGAGATTGATCACCAAGGTTAGAAGATCCAAGGAAGATCTAATAAAATCACCAAATTTGGATGGAAATGATATTGTAACCGGTATACGTTAACCAAAAAACAACCTACCCGTGCACTTGCCCAGGGCAAGTGCAGCCGAAGCAAGATAGTTGGAAGACTTGTAACGACCAACAAGTGCTTACCAAGTTACCACCATGACGATTGAAGCAAATATGGAATCACCAATCCTAAGAGTTTGAAACGACAAAACCTTGGAGAGGCCTAACGGCCTGACCATCATATTAACGAACATACCAGTCAGCGAGAAGCTAGACTTGGTTAAGACCTCAGACATGGCAACACCATGGGAATTTTCTTTCAAACCCAAGATCTTCTTTCCTACATAACCTTTCTTTTAAAACCCAAACATTTCTTTTAAACCTCAGATTCTTTTAAAAACAAACAAAGGAATTATGGTAAGTATCATAGAATGATACAAGAGGAGTTGACAATAGAATACTTCACCTAGGCGTGTGACGAACACTACGAGTGTACCCAAATACAGGATGTGGGACGACCGCACTCCGAAGGAGCTTGTGAACTTGACAGACCCTTTTGTGAGTTAGTCAGGTAAGTGGTAACGTGTCAATAAGGTACCCCACGTATGTATACAAGTGGTGTACGAAACACAAGAAGTAGTCAACTCCGTTCTACGGACCATAAGTAAATTCACACCTTGAACGATCGAAGAGCTCAGATAAGCTCACAAGCAAAAGGAGACAAGAACTCACCCCAGGAGGTTGATTAAGAGTTAAAAGTGCGAGAAGCACTAACAACTGAATAAAGACATTGGATATGTCTCAAAAATCTTGAAGTAAATGCATGGAACAACCGGAACGAATACCCGGTCTAAACCCGGTAAGGCAAATGCCTAACACGAACACTCCCATGTTCGATGGACAAGATGAAATACCAGAGTGATCATATAAGGTACCGGAAAATACCGTTCATCACCGAAGAAAATATCAAACCAGTTATAAACAAAGGAAAAACATTGATGGTCTACCCTAAGAATGGGAGACTTTATAACCCTCAACGGGATAACTCAGATCCAGAACTGCAAGGTAGGACAACGGACTGGACATACTCATAAATATCAGCCGGAGGTAACGGCATAATCAACAACACCCAGGAGCAATCCATAAAGGGTATCAAGTCAACACAGTTGAACGAAATATCATGATAAGAACACCAGAATTGGAACGAACACTCGGTTAGAACACCGAAGGGATCCCACTTGACAGGGGATACACTAAATTAATAAATGGTACCGATCAATACCAAGATACCTAAAGGGTCTCCAATAAACGGAAGCGTGATGCGACGATCTTATCATGGAACCTCCAAACCCAGTGATGGTATACGGAGAAAAAACCACTTGGGAACAGCCTAAGATGAGCAGAGCTCGAGGCAACGTGGCTAGTAAGTCATGAACCTACTACAATACGTAGATCCAACGGTTGCAAAACCTAATGAGAATCATAAGGAGAATTGCCGATAATGGCACGAGTAGACTATTTAATGAACAACGAGCAAGGATACCCCTCGTTAATGTGAAACCACGAGTGCGGTGAACACATAGAGTCCAAAGAAGAGGATACCATCAATAAATGTCTGAAAATATATCCCTTTCAAAACTACTAATGTAGTGAAGCTTGAGCATACAACTATTGCCAAGCAATGTGAAATAAGCTTCAATAGCAATTGTTGACAACCAAGGAGTAACCGGTTCAGAAAAACACGGTATGTGGGAACAGAAGTATAAGTAAATAACGCTCAAGGAGCTCAGAAGTATAAATGGTGAACCATGGTATAAATGGTGGAAATGCATGAGCTGAAGCTAGCAACAGCGGATGCCATGTAAACCAATACTGTAGAATCAGTAAGAACATGGTGCGCAGCAGGCGACCAATGTAGGTGTATAATCACACAATGATATGGAGTTGTTAAATACGAGATGGCAGACAGACCGGGCAACAAGCCAGGAGTCTGCACCAAGTGATGAAGCACCACACAAAGGAAACAATGTTCATTCCTAATGCAATCGCATAAGAGAATTACTGCCAAGGGTTTACGCCTCTACACTCTGTAGGACTGAGTGTTTTGGTATTGCACTTGCGCAGTTGATAATCTAGTGGGATAGTTAGGAATATGGAAATGTCAATTGTGGTAAACCCTTCCTTCCACCAACGAACATGGCACAAGCCAGTTAAGCAAAAGCTTAAAAACTAACCGTGCGGCCTAAGGCCAAAGAAGCACGAAGAGTGTGAAACACACCAACAATCACAAGATGTGAATTCCATCAGAATAAAAAAAAGGTGAAAGGAGACTTATGATAGTCACAAGGACCGACGCATAGAAAATGCAAGGTCATACGAGTAAAGAACACTTGTACCAAACAAGATAGTGAGCAGAATTCAGAAGCCACTGACAACAGAGGAAGCACTACAACTAAGTAGTGGCTCAACCTCAACCGACAATAAGTCGGAGGAACCCAGTGAATAATCATGGGAGTACGAACAGTATGTACAATAGATTTCCAGAGAGCTGGTTATAAAATCTAAAACTCATTGAGTCCGCGTACGGTAAGAAATACCACGCTTGATGGAATAAACCTTATTCCCACAATAAAAAGGGATAAAAAGGGTGACATATAACATATTAAGAATAACGAGAAGGGCGAACAAACCCCAAGTTATCAGGGTCGCGCAGCAGAAGCTAGTGGCCCAGAATTCTAAGTGAAATACACCTAATGAATGAATGGCTAATTATCAATGCCTTGAAGGCTCTAAGGCTAGAACCGAACCCGGTTAAGAGTTAAATAAACTCCGATGAAAATTCTTGGTGCAGGGACTAACCGACAATACGGTTAAGACCCTTTGACCAAAGAACATTATATAATAGACCGCATGGAAGCTGAACCACTCCATGACGGTTGAATGCCTTCAACCAATATCCAATGTTGACACATGGTAGATTACGTGGGCGTAATCCCCTTTAAGGGGGGTAGAGCGAAAACCGCGAAGTGTAAGTTTTACGTGATAAGTGCGTAAACTACAATACGCATAGCGCAAAAGAATTTGTTCTGATGATTGATACTTATGTTAAATAAACATTTGTATTCACTCATCGTGTGATTGTGGTTATTTGGGAAATAAGAATAGGAAAGGAGTAGAGCAACTCCAGGGGAATGAGAATCCCGATTGGTAATAGTATGAGAAATGAGTACGTTTGGGAGATTTGAGGAGTATAAATCGGTATGAAACCGATGTATTTGATGAGTATAAATCGGTATGAAACCGATGTATTTGACGAGTATAAATTGAAGGATAGAAAATTAATTGGAAATTATACCTTTGAATTTCTAAGTATAGTAGTTGGAGATAATGTAGTAATAATTGATGAGACAATTAGTAAGTAAGTAAGTGAATTCTAGGAATTGGAAAATGTATGTGTGTGATTATGAGTAGAAAGATAAAAGATAGAAAATGAAATAATGTTTGACTATCGGATTGTGTGAATTGAGGTGGGAGGTGGAACTTGATTTGCTAGCGATCAAGGGAAACCGAACACAAATTGGGGTGGATGGATAGTTCAACACCGATGCTGATCACATCGGGGTTGAAGGACTCTTGAAGCTCCCCATAGGTGGTCACGAGCAATAACGCTAGTAATAGGTATAATTATCATAATCGGAATTTGGAGTTGTATGAAGTTTTCAAAATGAATTCCCAAAACTAATTTGGTACAATGATTTTCTTCAAACATGAGAATAAGGATCGGTTTTGAAACCGCTCCCACGGGCGCTAGTGGATCTTCCCATGGCTAGGCGCCGGTATCGTGTCGAAACCATGGAGGTGAGGCTAGTTGTGAGCCGGTGGAAGTGATGATTAGTTTTGAAACCACTACACTATTCGTGCGGCGGTCCTAAGTGGCCGGTTGAGTGCGGTGACAGTGTGTGTTTTGTATTTTCCAAGGGAACTGGGACAGCGTAGTCCCGAAGTAAGTATGAGTAAGTAAGTATGAGTAAAGTGCCTGAGGATCTCTATATATGCAAATGAATTTGATCAGAACCAAAGGACCGTAGAACCAGAAAGCGTAAGTGCTCAATGTCATGATGGCTGTGGACCAGAAAGCGTAAGTGTTCAAACGTGACCGGTACCCGAGGGATCACTCGACATGGGAGATGATGATACCTTCTTTATCTGCAGGTGGACCCCATGGAGAGTTTGGAACGGATATTTTGATTGCTATGCATGCAGTGACATGCTGTTTGGATGTGTGACATACATCGAGTCATACATTTGGAGTCGGTCAGATTATGTAGAGGTTATAACCTTAGCATAGAGTACTTATGTGAGTAACGATATTAGATGCACCAACTTTGAGGGCAAAGTTCTTTAAGGGGGGTAGATTGAAATACCCCGAACTTAAATATGGTGATTAAATAATTCTAATATGTTATTCAAAGGCCTATTAGTGCCTAAGGAATTTTGGTAAAGAAAATAAATCCAAAAGAAATGAGAAAACGCTTAAAAAGCGAAAAACGCTAAAATAAGCGTTATATAATCATAGGAGGTACGTGACTTCGGTTAGAGTATTATGTGGGTTCTTAAGGCTTATTCATGCCTAATTAATATACGGGAACAATTCCCGAAGAAAACGGATCCAAATAATGTGTTAAAACGCTAATAAAGCTTTAACGCACGTTTTTCGAGAAAACCCGAAAACGTGACTTTGAGTGGTCAAATGAACCCGTAAAAATTACAGTTCATTAAATAACAATAATTAAGCATTAATGGAAGCTTAATAACCATTAAAATTAAATAAACGAGAAAAATCCGAAAAACGGGCCCGGTTAGTGAATAGTGCTAAAACCGGGTAAATTAACGAGCGTTTTCTGTAAAAAAACAAAAACGCTCCAGCATGTATTACTGTAGGGGGCCGGTTTTAATAAGTAAATAAGCTCTCACACACTCACACTTGACTAGATAATTAATTCAAGAGTCTGTCAGATTATGTAGAGGTTATAACCTTAGCAAAGAGTACTTATGTGAGTAACGATATTAGATTCACCAACTTTGAGGGCAAAGTTCTTTAAGGGGGGTAGATTGAAATACCCCGAACTTAAATATGGTGATTAAATAATTCTAATATGGTATTTAAAGGCCTATTAGTGCCTAAAGAATTTTGGTAAAGAAAATAAATCCAAAAGAAATGAGAAAATGCTTAAAAAGCGAAAAACACTAAAATAAGCGTTATATAACCATAGGAGGTACGTGACCTTGGTTAGAGTATTATGTAGGTTCCTAAGGCTTATTCATGCCTAATTAATATACGGGAACGATTCTTGAAGAAAACGGATCCAAATAATGTGTTAAAACGCTAATAAAGCTTTAACGCACGTTTTTCGAGAAAACCCGAAAACGTGACTTTGAGTGGTCAAATGAACCCATAAAAATTATATTTCAATAAATAACTATAATTAAGCATTAATGGAAGCTTAATAACCATTAAAATTAAAGAAAGAGAAAAATCCGAAAAACGGGCCCGGTTAGTGAATAGTGCTAAAACCGGGTAAATTAACGAGCGTTTTCTGTAAAAAAAACAAAAACGCTCCAGCATGTATTACTGTAGGGGGCTGGTTTTAATAAGTAAATAAGCTCTCACACACTCACACTTGACTAGTTAATTAATTCAAGAGTTGAAAAGTCAATAAAGCAAAAGGTAAAAAGTAACAAATACTACTTTTCCTTCTCTTTTCCTCTCATTCTCACATTTCTCCTCCTCTCTCTCGTGAGTTACCTTCTTTCTTCAGAAGCTCCCCACTTATTCGTCCTCCTCCAGCCCCAAACGATTTTGAAGCTCCTCACATGGCTTCCCTCTCTTCCATTGCTTCCCCAAGCCATAATAATGCTCCGAATCAAAAACCGAAAGTAGATTTGTGCTAGTTAGAGCAAGGTATACACTTCTCTCTTTTCAAAATACAAAAATGATGAACTTCATCTCCATGGGTTTTGCCCATTTGAAGAGAAAATGGTACCAACTTGAAGCTTGGAGTTTCCTCTTTCCATTAAGGTAAAAATTTCAAAGAAAATAACTCATTTCCTTCCTTCTCTATGTGGCCGTTTTTAATGCCCTTTTTCTCTCTTTTGAGCATCATTCCAACCCTCCATTGGTGGTGGGATCATCTTCTTGAATCAAGGGTTAAAACCCCTCTTAAAAGACTCCAAAGGTAAACCATAGATTTGGTGTTTTAAGCATTTCATTGAAATTGGTATTATTCCAAGGGTTAGGATCTTAATTACACTTATTTTGTGTTCCTTGGATGATGGGAATGGAGTTTGGAAACTCCATTGCTCACTTGACCGAATATGAGAAGAGGAAGAGCAAGAGGAGAATTGGAAAAGAACTTGGAAAACCTAAGGTAAGAAAATCTCCTTAATGCTAATTTTAATGCATTAGGATTTTGGGATGGGTTAAATTGAATAATGAACCCAAAGTATGTGAGAGAATGTGATTGATGGCTAGGGTAGAGGAAGTTTGTGAATTGATGTTTGGATTGAAGGCCTTAGAGCCAAGTGATTTGAGTATGTGTATTGGTATTGTTGTTTGAGGAAGTTTTGGTAAATTATGATTGCTTTGAGTGCTGGTAGGACCCTTGTATGGGTGTGGCTAGTTTAGGATTGATTTTGATGAGAATGGATGAATTTGGATATGTTAGATTTGTAGGCAAACGATGGCAAAATTTTAGTAGAAAATAAGCATTTTTAGATGACTTGGTGAATGGGAGAACCAAGGCGTTTATTGGGTGGAGTGAGTTGATTAGTAACCATGGAATGGTAGTTGAAGGATGAGAATGAAGTGTGTAAAAATCTGTAGCAAGGAGTGTTGAAATGCATTGGAAAAACTAGGAAAGAACTAGTGTGCAAGACTTGGGAAAATGAGAGTTGGACTTGGGTATAGATAGTGCATTTATCTAGGGATGAATTGGAATGGTAAAATGGAGTTAGGACAAATTGCAAAGTGCAAAGAGAAGTGTAGAAATGCACAAGTGTGCAAAATATAAAAATGAGAATGGAAATTTGTAGAAATTGAGCAAGAAGTTGAGTAAGGATTGGACCAATGATTTAAGGAGTTTTAAGGAGTGTTTTAAGGTGTTTAAACATGTAGGAAACATGTGGAAAGTTTATGGAATGATTAGGGGTGGATTAAGGGTTGATTTGGGGTTGAAAAATCAACAAAGTAGCAGTTTTTAGCAGGGTCCGGGACCTAGGTTGGGAACCAAGTCCCGGACCGCATCAAAAATAAGGTCAAGAGTTAAAACTGCAGGTGGTCCGAGACCTAGGTCCAGGACCAAGTCCCGGACCAATAGTAAAAACAGGCCGAGAGTAATATTCAGTGTTGGTCCGGGACTTTGGGTCCGGACCAAGTCCCGGACCACTCCCAAAATTTGACCGAGAATGTTTTTAAGGGTTTTAAACATGGGGGATTGAATGGTAATGGTTTTAGATGTTGTTAAGGCCTTGTTTGGTGACTTTTAAAGGTCCTAAGAAGTGTAAACAAGTGTAGGAATTGAGTGAGAAGTAAGAACACAAATTGACATGAATAAAACTAAGTATAACGGGACAACGGGGTAAGTACGGGAGTAGTAACTATTTACGTACCGTATGAACATGGTATTAATAACAATGTTTGAAACATTATCAGAGGATCGTATGTGAACCGAGCAACGTGAGATGCCACGGTAAAAGTAAAACCAAGGTGTAAGGTATGATTTTCTCATGTCCCGTATGCTAACCGAGCTACGTTGATTTGTATGCTTGTGTGCCGGCTAATCAAGATAAAAGCATGAAAATGGTTTATTGCATTTGATTGTATGTCTTGCTGTATGATGTATGAGCTAACCCTTCTTGAATGATTGCGTGGCCTAACTTAATGTGTAGACCGACTCATAGATGAGTCTTGTGATTAGTGACTCGTAGGAAGAGTCATGTTGCGAATTAATGAGAACGTGGAAACGCACTAAAACTAACGAACCAAGAAACGATAACGCAAACCTATGAACTCACTAGAATGTGAGAGAGTGTACGGGATTAGTAAACTCCCGATAACGGTTAGAGAACCGAATCAATTCAATCCACCATACAATAAATAGTGGAAGTATATAAGTAACCCCTACTAGAAAATTGATGATGGTGCAAGACATGAATCTTGAGAAAGGTAAAGTACGATAAGGGATCACCAAACCCTTAGAATAATAGTCGACCCACAATGAGAGGACCCGACTAGTATAAACAATGTCCCGAACATGAGAGTAATCGATACGTTGGGGGAACCCTTAAATCTGAGATTACTAGACATTGGTCATTCCCTAAGCTTATAGAGGATATCGAGAGAGATACTTCTAGGCTAATCCATGAGATTGTAAAATAACTCCAAGAGAGGAGTATTGGGAATTTGAGTAGTCTGGTAGACACGAACATTTGAGTATCTGAGGAGCTAAGCGTATAGCTCCGCTTGTATTTGTAAGCCGGTGGCGAGTCTTGTGTATGACTCTGCCCGGAGGCAGTAAGTAATGAGTAATGAGTATGTACAAGTAAGTAATGAGTATTGAGTAATGAGTATTAAGTAATGAGTATGTACGAGTAAAGTAATGAGTATCGAGTAAGGAGTAAGTACGAGTAAGGTACTGAGTAATGAGTAACGAGTAAGTACGAGTAATGCAATGAGTATTGAGTAATGAGTAAGTACTAGTAAAGTAATGAGTATTGAGCAAAGCACGAGTAAGGTAATGAGTAAGGTAACGAGTGAAGTAATGAGTGAAGTATGAGTAAAGCAACAAGTAAGTAAGAACATGATTGATGTAAGCCTTATGAACCCGAACGGGGAGAAAGAGAGCATCCGATTAAACCGGATGAGTGAGTAACTATTATGAACGGTTGACTAACGAATTATCTTCCCTTGTAGGTATTGAATCTTGTGTAAGTACGTAAGTATTGTTGCTTGTGTGTAATGTCGTAGTACTAGTATGTATGTATGCATGAAAATGAACTCCATGTATTCGACCAAAGTAGTCGGCGTACCCCGGTTAGCACGCGGGGTATGCAAATTTCATATGCAGCAATTTGCTGAGCCCCTAGGGGCACCGTTTTTATTTTACAGGTACTTCGAAGCTGACCACCGTTTGAGAGTGTAGGACGGGGTTGCTGTATAAGCATGGGTAGTTGAGTAATAGGAACTGTATTTGTATTGTAATGCGAAATTGTAAGTCCAAATTGTATCGGTAGTTTGAGGATTGTAGTAGACTCGGTATGGTACTGAATTGGAGTTTGTATTTGGATTATGCTTTGAGTATGGAATGGAAAGCAGTGTATTGTGTAGAGTACTCGGTATATTCAAGTCATCAGACCGATAGTATGTAGTATTGTAACTGGCCTCGTTAGTCACGTGGGTGACTAACGACATTGTACACCTGCAAATGGTAGAATTTGATATAATAAATACTAAGAAATAATCCTAGAAAATAATAAATCAAAAAGACCGTCGGGTCGCAAAAATCCCGGTCACAGCAGTATAGTAATTAAAAGCGACCTAGGTATCAATCCGCGGGACTTGAGGAAAATAAGTCTAGCCTTAGACAATTGGTAGTAAAAGGGGGTTTGTTTTTGTTCTGTAAATTAAAATGAAAGAAGCACGAATTTAAATAACAGGTAAGAAATTAAATAACAGATAAATGAAGGTGAATGAATATATGGAAGAGCGGACTTTGGGGTCAGGTTGTTTTTATCCTAGATAGACTTAGCTATTTCTACAGTTTAATTAAATACTCGGATTGATTAATTCTAGTTCATTAAAATTCACCTAACAGAACAGCCGTTCTAATTCCAGAGCTAACAAACACGTAAAGGTGAATTAAGTGAAAATAATTAATTAATTACCTGAGGAAAAATCTAATCTATCCAATTGATTTTTCACAGGTTCCCAGATTAATAAGATCTTCCTATTATTTACCGATCAATTTATAATAGGATTCGTAGGGAAACTCAATTAATTCATGAGATTAAAAGAGAAACGGAAATAATAAACTTTAATCTCAAACAATCTGTAATATTAATAACTGCAGAAATATTGTAGCTAAAACATAACTAGTTACAAACAACCATTCCCCAGAGTAATTTCTACTTAGCCAGACATAATTATAAAGAAGACAAAAATAATAAATAGAGAATTCATCTAAAAGAATTTAGAAAACACCCGTGTATTTTTTCTGCTCCCAGAATTTAAGTCTGCCAGCTGGAGGAATTTATTGTGATAAAATGGGGGAATTGTGTAATTTATAGAAATTTGTGTGGTTGAAAGTGGAATTAGTAGGAGTTGTGTGGTGGAAAAGGAAAATAAATAAGAAAGAAAGAAGTGTACGTGAGTGAGTGAAATGAAAAATGGAAGTAGAATGGTGGTGGGGGTCGAGTGGTGTGGTCTGTCCTTCGTCTCCTCGGCTGATCGATGGATGAATTTTTGGAACAGATGGAATGGCTATTTATAGAGTACAAGAACAAAGACAGACAGAATATTAGGTGATAGTTAGGCACCGTCGTCTGACAATTACGGTGCCCACTTTCTTTTTCTTATCTTCACACGCGCAGACTCTTTTGATTTTTTTTTACAATCGGCGCAGACAAGACTTTTGATTTTTTTTAAAAAAAAAACAACTTTCGGCGCCTGATTGATTTTTTTTAGAACTAAATATATTTATATCGGAAGTAACTTCGACAGTGCCTTGATTCTTCGTTTGAGCTCCGATTTGTTCCCCGTTTGCAGCGTTGGAAAGCTCGTGAGGAGAACAATGCATTTCTACCATTATTTTCTGATTTTATCATATAAATTGGCATTAGTTCTTGCCCAAAATAAGAGTCATGAAAAACATAGGATAAGTGTGAGAAAGTGCGAAAAAAGTTACACAAAATAAGGATTTAGCACCTATAAAACTACATCAATTTCACACTTATCAAATCACCCCACACTTAGCCTTTTGCTTGTCCCCAAGCAAAACTCTCAAACAAAAGTCCAAGCCAGGCTAATGGAACTCAACTCAAAAGGAAGAGCATAGAAGAAGGGCACTACTAGCTTTACCAATCAAGGGGGCAATTCAGTTTATTAAGCACAATTCATTTTTTCACAAAACAAGAAGTCATTCAAAGCTAACAATAGAGAAACAAAACCATAAGAACCTCGCCTTTAGCAATGAGCCAATCCACCTTTTTCATTCCCAAACCATTAGAACGACAAGAAGCATTAGTAAGATCTTATTCCATCATACCTTTCAATGCCACATACTCTTGATCCATAAAGAGAATTAATTTTTCATTCAGCACAGTGATTGCACATTTTTTCTAATTTAAGCGCTTTTAATTTCTTTCACCACAGACTTTTCTCTCCACCCATGTAACAACTTTGGGTCAACTATCCCAGATCACAAGGACCTTAGGTAGCTAGGTGATGGGGCACCCCAAAGGACTTAATAACCAAAGGGACGAGGCCCGATTTTGGATCAGAATTAAATTAAGCATGCTTAGGATCAGCGGAGTACCTTGCCTTGTTTTTTTCTAACCATTTCAATCCAGATATTCCAAGGCTCAAGGCTAAAAACAGGGTTCAGATGATGAATATTCTCAATCATTACAACATTCACAGGACATAGACTTCATTTTAATCAATTAAAACCAGAAAAATTAAAAATTTTGCACCCCAAGGTCAGCTAACCAATTACACTTCCTCTATGGATTCCTTCCAAGTTAAGCAACACAACAAGACTTAAACAAATACAAGAGAAAAGAGCTCAAAGACACATAAAAACAAGTGGCGAATGGGCTTACCCCACCCCACACTGAGAGTGAAGCAATGTCCTCATTGCTTAGGAAGAATTAACATTGTGCAGGCAATCCAACGGGAAACAAAATTACACATAACAGTTCAGAGGGGAGCATATAAAATATTCAATAGAAGAAAAGGTAAGAATACTCCCCAGAGTCCGCTCAGGGTGTGTAGCAAGGCCTACCCCACACTGGAGTTCAGCTAAGCGACAAAGTAAGCAAGCTGAGACATATAATTTGCAAAGCCAGAAGAACTCAAGTGGAACTAGACGAAACCATTAGTAGAAAAAATAAGAGCAAGGCTCTTGCAAGAAGCATAGTACTGCTGACACACCACAATCTAAAAAGAAAAGAGCAAACTAAATTACGAAAGTGAAAACCGACCTCTTTTTTTGAAAAGTATTAAACATATTAATTAAGCACACATAAAAGTTAAATTAATAAAGGGGAAACAAAACACACAAAAGTAAATGTAAGTTAAGCAAAAAGAAATAGAGGAGAGAATGCTCCCTGGAAATTAAAGGAAGTGGTGGGTTGCCTCCCACCAAGCTGCTCTACTTTAAAGTCGCAAGCTAGACTCGTCAGTCAGATTTAGGGAAGAGAGGAAGAGGAGTGGAGAAGGGTCCCACAACATCCCAGAGCTAAGTTGCGCAGCTTTCGGAATTTATGCTTTAACCGCCATGGGATGGACTTCTTCTTAGGTGGCGCCGACTCCGAAACAGGGGAAGAAAGGTCTTGCTGTACCTGGACAAAAGAAACTCCAAGAAAGTTAGTAGAAACATCAGCAGGACAAGTATACCTCTTTAGACGGTGTAACACCCCTACCGCTAATACCGTCATTACTGTACAAATGCTTACCTTCGCAGCGGATAATACATACACGACGGCGGGTGTACAATGCCGCTAGTCACCCACGTGACTAACAAGGCCAGCTACACTACTACATACTATCGGTCTGATGAATTGAACATACCGAGTACTCTACACAATACAATACTTTCCCTTGCATACTCCACCATAATTCAATTACAACTCCAATACAATACTATACCGAGTCTACTACAATCCTTAAATACCGATACAAGTTGGACTTCCAAATTCACAATACATTACAAATACAATCCCTATTATACAGCTACCCATGCTTACATAGCAGTCCCCGTCCTACTCTCTCGAACGGTGGTCAGCTTCGAATACCTGCACACTAAAAACGTTCCCCCTAGGGGGTCAGCTTACGCTGCATATGAAGTTCGCATATACCGCGTGCTAACCGCGGTACACCGACTACTTGGGGTCGGATATACATGGAGTTCATTTTACATGCAAACATACATACTCATGCTACAACAATACAATCAACCATACTTACATACATACATAAGGTTCTTTACCTACCAAAGAGGACAATTTGTTAGTCAACCGTTCATTTAGTATTTCGTTCATCCGGTTTCATCGGATGTTCTCTTTCTCCTTATTCGGTTCACAAGCTTACACAAGGCTTAATCTTACTTACTCGTTGTTTTACTCACACTACGCTCAATACCTTACTCATTACTTCAATCATACTTTACTTAGTACTCACTGCTACCATTACTTACTCTTACTCAGTACTCACTACTTGCTCTCACATACTCCGTACCATACTCTTCTCCTTAGTCATACTTACTCATTGCTCGGTACTCGTTACATACTTATACTTACTCCTTACTCAATACTCATTATTTTACTCATACATACGCAATACTCAATACTCATTACTTTACTCATACATACGCAATACTCAATACTCATTACTTTACTCATACATACACAATACTCAATACTCATTACTTTTGGTCTCTGGGGTGAGTCATACACAAGACTCCCCACCGGGCCTACAAATATAATGGGCTATACACTTAACTCCTCAAATATACAAATGTCCATTTTTACCAGACTACTCAAATTCCCAACACTCCTCTCTTGGAGCATCTACAATCTCATGGATTAGCCTAGAAGTATCTCTCTCGATAACCTCCACTAGCTTAGGGAATTGCAACCGTCTAGTATTCTCAGGTTTAAGGGTTTCCCCATCGTATCGAATACTCATGTTCGGGACATTACTTACATCAGTCGGGTCCTCTCATAGTGGGTTGACTAGTTGCTAAGGGGTTTGAAGATCCCTCATCACTCTTTACTACTCTCATGATTCATGACTCGCACCAACATTAATTCCTCTAATGGGGTTTATTTACATACTTCCACTACTTATTGTTTGTGGATTGTTCATTTCGGTTCTTCTACCGTTATCGGGAGGTTACTACTCCCGTACACTCTCTCACATTCTAGTGAGTTCGTTGGGTTGCGTTATCATTTTTTTGGTTTGTTGTTTAGTGCGGTTCTACGTTCCCGTTAATTCACAACGCGGCTCTTACTACGAATCACTAAACTCAAGACTTATCTATGAGTCAGTCTACGCACTAAGTGAAGCCACACAATCAATCAAGATGGGTTAGCTCATACAACATACAACAAGACATACAATGAAAGGCAATAAACCGTTTTCATGCTTTAGTCTTGATTAGCCGGCATACAGCACACAAATCAACGTAACTCGGTTAGCATACGGGGCATGAGAAAATCATACCTTTCACCGGAGTTAGCTTTACCATGTGTTCCCTTGTTCCTTGGTTCACACTTGTTCCACTGATAATGTTTCCAACATTGTTATTAATACTAGGTTCATACAATACACGAATAATTACTACTCCCGTACTTACCCCGTTATCCCGGTATACTTAGTTTCACTCATGTCAAACTATGTCCTTACTTCCCATTCATTTCCTACACTTGTTTACACTTCTTAGGACCTTTAAATATCACCAAACAAGGCCTTAACAACTTCTAAAACCATTACCATTCAATTCCCCATGTTTAAAACCCTAAAAATTACATTCTGCAACAATTTCGGGGTGGTCCGGGACTTGGTCCGGACCCAAGGTCCCGGACCATTCATTCTGTGTAATCTCGGCCTAATTTAACACTGGTCCGGGATGGTCCGGGGACCAATTTTTGAGTCTCGACCATTTTTCTGATGCGGTCCGGGACTTGGTACATATCCTAAGTCCCGGACCCTACTAAAAACTGCTACTTAGTGGATTTTTCAACCCCTAATCAACCCTTAATCCACCCCCATTCATTCCATAATCTTTCCACATGTTTTGTACGTATTTAAACACACTTAAACACTCACTAAAACTCCTTAAATCCATGGTCCAATACTTACTCAACTCCTTGCTCAAATTCTACAAATTTCCATTCGCATTTTCACACTTTGCACACTTGTGCATTCCTACACTCCCCTTTGCATTTTGCACTTTGTTCTAATGCCATATTACCATTCCAATGCATTCCCAACCAACTACACTACCTACACCCAAGTACGACTCTCTACTTACCAAATCTTGCACACTAGTTTTTCCTAGTTCTACAATGCATTTTGATACCTCATTGCTACAGATTTTTACCTTCTTATTTCTCATACTACAACTACCATTCCATAGCTACAAAACATCTCTACTAACTCCAATACACACCTTGGTTCTCCCATTCACCAAGTCATCCATAAATGTACATTTCCTACCAAAATTTTGCCATAGTTCACCTACAATTCTCACTTATCCACACATACCCATTATCACCAAAATCATTCCTATTCTAGCCACACCCATACAAGGGTCCTACCAGCACTCAAATCAATACCAATACATCATTACTTCCTCAAAACGCAATATCAATACACATACACAATTCTTTGGCTCTAAGGCCTACAATCCACATACTTGTTCACAAATACCTAAACTTTCACAATTCTGGTTTCTTTAAATTGGTTTGCCCATTCCCATTATTCTAATGCATTAAAATTTAGCATTAAGAAGGAGCCCTTACCTTGAGCTTATATTTCCTTCATTTCTTTTCCAATTCTTCTCCTTCTCTTTTTCTTGCAAAAATCGGCCATGTACATAAAGAGAATATAATTAAACTTCTAATCTCTTAAAACACCACTAATTCAATGAAGGGTTTAAATTACCACAAGTTAGGGTTTACCTTTGGAGTGTTTTAGGAGGGGTTTTAGCCCTTGGTTCAAGAAGAAGAATCCACCACCATTGTAAGGTGAAATTGATGCTCAAAAGAGAGAGAGAGAAAACAAGGCATTACATAGGGTAAAAATCGGCTACCAAAAGAAGGTGGAGGAAACTTGAATCTTTTATGGAGATTTTAACCTTAATGGAGAGAGAAGACTCCAAGCTTTAATTTGGTACCACTTTCTCTTCAAATGGGCAAAACCCATGGAGATGAACTTTCTCATTTTGAGATTTTGAAAAGAGAGAAGTGTAGAGGATGATGAGGGGAGTTCAAATATGTAATTTGTTTTTGATTTGGAGCTTACATGAGGATGGAGCATGAGGATGAAGGAGGGAAGCCATTGTTGTTGTTGGAGAAGCTCAAAAATCGCCCACCAGCAGAGAGAGGAGGGAGAAATCGGCTGGGTGAGGAAGGAGGGAGGTGAGAGAAGAGGGAAATGAGTGAGTGAGGAGAGAGAGTCCCCTTTTCTTCTTTTGTACTTTTACTTTTTGCTTTTTGATTTACTTATTTGTTAAGTGTGTGTGTGAGAGAGAGGTTAATTAACCCCTTGAAACCTGGCCCACTATATTACTACTAGTTGGAGCGTTTTTCGTCTTTTACAGAAAACGCTCGTTTATTTTACCCGGTTTCAGTACTATTCACTAACCGGGCCCGTTTTCCGGAATTTTCTCGTTTCTTTATTTTTATTGGCTATTTAGCTTCCATTATTGCCAAATTATTGTTATTAAATGATTTATAATTTTTACGGGTTCGTTTGACCACTTAAAATCACGTTTTCGGGTTTCCTCAAAAAACGCGCGCTAAAGCTATATTAGCGTTTTAATACATTATTTGGTTCCGTTTTCTTCGGGAGTTGTTCCCATATATTATTTCGGTCTTATTAAGCCCTAGGAATCCACATAATACGCTAACGAGGTCTCATACTCCTATGGTTATTTAACGCTCATTTAGCGTTTTTCGCTTTTTAAGCGTTTTTATTTCTTTTGGATTTATTTTTCCTTACCAAAATTACTTTAGGCTCTATTAGGCCCTTAAATACCATATTAGAATAATCTAATCACCATATTTAAGTTCGGGGTATTTTAGACGGGCCCTATTAACTTTGAAGGTTTCACCCTTCTTGTTCTGCAGTTCAAAGGCACCGTAAGAGGTTACACCCACAATCCTAAAAGGACCAGCCCAGTGAGACTTGAGCTTCCCAGGGAAAAGCTTCAACCGAGAATTGTAGAGTAGAACCAAGTCTCCTACTTTGAAAATCTCTCTTGAGAATCAGCTGGTCATGGAATCTCTTGGTTCGTTCCTTATAAATTTTAGCACTGTGGTAAGCTTGATCCCTCAGCTCCTCTAGCTCAGAGAGCTGCAACTTCCTCTTCTCACCAGCAGCATTCATATCAAAATTTAGAGCCTTGATAGCCCAATAAGCCTTGTGCTCAAGCTGCACAGGGAGATGGCAAGACTTCCCATAAACCAATCGAAAGGGTAACATACCAATGGGAGTCTTATAGGCTACGCGATAGGCCCAAAGAGCATCATCTAGCTTCAGAGCCCAATCTTTCCTGGAGATGTTCACCGTCTTTTGGAGTATCCACTTCAACTCCCTATTTGACACTTCTGCCTGCCCATTCGTCTGAGGATGGTAAGCAAGGGCACCTTTGTGGTGTACCCCATACTTTGCCATCAGGGCATCAATGCTTCGATTGCAGAAATACGTGCCTCCATCACTAATAAGAGCTCGAGGGACTCCAAAGCGTGTAAAGATGTGCTTCTTTAAGAATTTTACCACAGTCTTTGAATCAGCATGTTGGCAACGAATTGCTTCAACCCACTTGGATACGTAGTCAACGGCCACAAGTATATAATGGTAACCCTGTGAAGAAGGAAAAGGGCCCATAATGTCTATACCCCAGCAGTCGAATAGCTCAACCTCTAGGAGCCCTTGTTGTGGCATCTCGGTCTTCGTGAGGTATGGCCCATTCGTGACTCATCACATTGTGCTACGAAGGTTCGACAATCCTTATGAATGGTAGGCCAATAGAAATCGGATTCTAGAACCTTGGCAGCTGTCCTTTGAGTGCCATGATGACCTCCAACCTCTCTGGAGTGACAAAATTTGACAACGCTAGAGATTTCATCATCAGGAAGGCATCTTCGTATTAGACTGTCAGCACAAACTCGGAAAAGATATGGATCTTCCCATAAATAATGGCGAGTTTCAGCAAGGAATTTCTTCTTCTGGTTATAGCTGTAATCATGTGGAATTAACCCAGAAGCGAGATAATTTGCTAAATCGGCATACCTTGGTTCTTGTACCTTCCCAATTCGGAACGCAGTCTCGTCAGGGAAGAACTCATTAATTGGGACTCCATCATCCGGGATGTCGAGTCTGGAGAGATGGTCAGCAACTCCATTTTGCTTCCCCTTCTTATCAACAATCTCCAAGTTAAACTCTTGGAGAAGCAAAATCCATCTTAGCAGTCGAGGTTTGGAATCATTTTTGAGGAAGAGGTATTTGAGTGCCGAATGATCCGTGTGGATGATCACCTTGATCCTCAATAGATATGATCTAAATTTGTCTATAGCAAACACTACTGCAAGTAACTCCTTCTTAGTGGTGGTATAATTCTTCTGCGCATCAATTAGAGTTTTACTAGCATAAGTGATTACTCTCAAAATTTTGTCCTTCCTTTGGCATAGTGCAGCACCGACGACATAGTCGGTTGCATCGGTCATGATCTCGAATGGTGCGGACCAATCAGGAGGGATCACAATCGGGGCGGAGCAGAGTTTGTCTTTTATGTTTTGGAAGGCCGTCATACATTCATTAGTGAATTGGAATTTAATATTCTTCTGCAGCAGGTCTGATAGAGGTTTGGCTATCTTTGAGAAATCTTGAATGAACCTCCTGTAGAACCCGGCGTGACCAAGGAAAGATCTGACGTCCCTCACTGAAGCAGGTGGAGGTAATTTTTCTATCACTTCCACCTTGGCTTTGTCCACTTGGATTCCTTCTTTTGACACCTTGTGACTGAGCACAATCCCTTCTTGTACCATGAAATGGCACTTCTCCCAATTGAGCACTAAGTTTGTCTCCTCACAGCGCCCAAGGATTTGATCTAGTTGCTCCAGGCATATCTCATAGCTTTGCCCATAGACTGAGAAATCGTCCATGAATACCTCAATGTTTTTCTCTATGAAGTCGTTAAATATCGCCATCATGCACCGTTGGAAAGTTGCAGGAGCATTGCAGAGACCGAAAGGCATCCTTCTGTATGCAAATGTTCCGTATGGGCAGGTGAAGGTTGTCTTCTCTTGGTCTTCTGGAGCTATTGGAATTTGGAAGTATCCGCTGTAACCATCGAGGAAGCAGTAGTACTCCTTGCCTGCTAACCGCTCAAGCATCTGGTCAATGAATGGAAGCGGGAAGTGGCCCTTCCGTGTAGCGTTGTTAAGTCGACGGTAGTCGATACACATCCGCCATCCAGTAGTTTGTCGTTGGGGTACCAATTCGCCCTTCTCATTCGGAACAACAACGATTCCTCCTTTCTTGGGTACGACTTGAACTGGAGAAACCCATGGGCTATCAGAGATTGGGTAAATGATTCCTACATCGAGAAGCTTCAGTACTTCTGTTTTGACCACTTCCTTCAGGTTGGGATTCAGTCTTCACTGGAGTAGTCTCACTGATTTGTAGCTATCTTCCATGTAGATTTTGTGAGTGCAGAATCCTGGATTAATCCCCTTCAGGTCAGCGACCGACCATCCCATGGCTCCCTTATGTCTCTTGAGCACCTCTAGAAGTCTAGTTTCTTGCAGGTTTGACAGAGATGCAAAAATAATAACTGGAAGAGTGGTATTCTCTCCCAAGAAAACATATTTAAGATGAGCAGGAAGTGATTTTAATTCTAAAACAGGAGGTTTCCTATAGAAGGCACAGGTTTTTGAATAGGTCGGTCTAATTTTTCCACAGGATAAGTAGTTGAGCTAAAATATGCCCGTCCTTGATTTAGTTGTTGAATGAATGAGGCTACCTCTAGGCTATCTTTGTCATCTTCAGTTGACAAGTTTAAAATGTGCCTTAAAACATCCAATGATTCTAACAGGGGATTTTGTTCATTGTTACTAGCAGGGATATAGTCATCTTCTAGGTCAGGTAAATCCTCTATTAGGTCAACGGAAAATATAGCATGAGAGGAGGTGTTCTTTCGCATCATTTTATTTATATCAAAGCTAAGCTCTTCTTCATGAAATTTTAAGGTAATTTTT